>CAKALU010062935.1:0-12910 GCA_916700995.1 Hozukius guyotensis
GCCATCGGGTTATTGTGGGTTACAAATGTTACTGTAGGATACTCGAGGAAGCTCTCCTTTCTGTGTAAAGTAGGAGCCTTCTGTACATCCATGTGATTTTCGAGTTACTAACATTGTCAAACTAACAACGAACATTTTATCGAAGCCCCTTTTATTTTTCCGCCTAGGCAACAAGGACATGAGGCGGACCACCAGAGATGAGTGCTGAGAATGTGAAAGTAATCTTGTAAGTCACTGATAATGATTCTGTTCTGATGGAAATGTGAAGCAAGGATGAGTATGATGGATATAAATGTGTTGGAAATTGTATGTATTTGTAACATTTTCTTGAATTAACATCAAGCTCTGGAATGTTAATCGGGTGGAGAGATCCAATGAGACACATCTCTCTAAAAAAGGGGTTTAATAAAGCTGATTATGAGTTATTAAAGGCCATATTTTGTTTCATGTTTTGTACAGGCGGTTACAGTAGACAGAGGAGCTGACGTAAGTTGTGTGAGATATTAGCCTGATAGTCATATATGAGAGCTATGGATGTAAAACTAGTCACAAGACACCATTTGGACACATAAGCCTACTGTTCATCACACTTTCATTTGTGTTGCTCAAAGAATTGAAACAAATATTTTGAGGAAATGGGACTATTTGTAACTTTCGTGACAACAAAAACTAAAAACTCACAGTGGATTGTCCAGAGACATTTCCTGAAAAATGGTTTCTGAGCGCGGTTCACAAATAGCCTTACCACTTCCTCATGGAGCACATTGCAGAATGAGGCTGTGGGTTGTGATTGTCTTTGCCGTCTCTCTGCTGCTTCCCTGTGAATCACAAGGTAAGAACGTTATTTTGTTTATATTTCCCGTTGTTGATTGACATTGTTTGTTTTCAAAATCGAAGTTTTCGTACCGTAGCACTATTTCACCAATAAGAAACATTATGTTTCATTGGAACTAACTTTTGAATGATGATAATATTGAGAAATATACACAATTCTCAGTGATGCTCATTGTCAATTATTTCAATAATGATGCTAAAAACCTAAAACTAAAACTTTTATTGAGATATACAGTTACCCCTTACCCATGCGTGACAAAAAAATAGGGGTGTCTGCTTCTTTATGGTTAATCTGGATAAGAAAAGTCAAACACAGCTGTACATCTTACTAAAATTTGAATTCTTCATTCTTGTACAATGCCCTAACACTGTATACTGAAACAGTAGGCAGGCAATTTCCTCAAAAAAGTATCATTGCCATTAGCCAGTCAACAATATTTGTATTATCCATATTTGGATGAAGATATTGATCCAGACACAGATTGAAAACATTCTAAAGACTTTTGTGTTATTTAAGTGACACATTTAGAGGATATCCTTGGCGAAGGTACGGACTCTTTGAGTCCTTTCTAGTTCTCATTTTGAAATTTTCTTTAATTTCTTTGAATAATAAATATTTTAACCTTTACAGTAGATAATTATAATACACATATTATACATTATAGCAACATGTTGAAAAGGTGTACACTGTCTCTCCAAGACACATAAACTTGACTCCTTCCGTAACAACCTCAGTAAGCAGTCGGTGGAAATATCCGCTCACGGTCTGTCTCCTCCAAGCTGGGGAACAAAGTGAAAGAAAGTCCTCTGTCTTTTTAGAAGAGACTGACTGGAAAGACTCTGTAATGTTAAGAACAAAAATAAAATAACATCTTACTGTCAATGGGCTTAGTTTCACCTGTTAAACTCCTCTATCCTGAGGTAAGCTTTGTCACAAGACAAAGTCGATGTAAGGCATTTTTAAAGACATTTTCCAACCATTGATAAACCATGATAAGCTGAAGGTACTTGAACTGATGATTCAATGTGTAAGAAATATAGTAGGGATGGAATAACATTCAGTATTGACCGAATAACCATATATTGTGTGTGATTTTTATTATATTATCTGCCTACTGTTTCTACAGGGCCCAGTGCTGTGACTCCTGTGTTTGTGCAGAAGGGAGGAGATGTGCTTCTGAATTTTGATGCTGATGTTCCTGAGGAGTTTAATTTTGTTGAGTGGAACTTCAAGAAAACAGACTTTATAGTAAGATTTCTACCTGGTAGAAAACCAACAGTTTCTCCTGATTATATTAGAAAGATTGAGTTTCCTGAGAAAAAATACTCTGTGAATTTGAAGAATCTACAAGAGGCAGACAGGGGAGTTTATACTGCAAAATTGGCACCAGGTCAAGGAAAAGACCAAACACTAGCTCAATACAACGTCATAGTTCAAGGTGAGTTTGTTAATATTTCAGACACTGATAGAGAGTTTTCTGCAGCCATGTTTCTAAAATTTTTCACAGAAACTTTCCCTCCTCAGATCCAGTGTCTCCAGTTGAACTGACAGTGATCTCAGTGGACCCCAGAAGCTCAGAGTGTAACCTCACTGTGACCTGCAGAACACAGGACTCTCAAATTAACAGCATTTTTAGATGTGACAACCAAACCTGCAGTCAGGAGGGAGGAGAGCGATCAGAGGTCACAACCTCTGGTGCTTCTCTCCACGTCTACCTGTCGAATGGTTTAATCATCTGTAACCATAGCAACCAGGTCAGCTGGACCGAGGACATTGAAATAATTGAACATGTTTGCCTCCAACCTGATGGTAAGACTGAAAAACAGAACAACTTCCTGATAATAATGCACAGTTTCGAGTAAGATTAAGACTTATAAGCATTTCTTTTTGAAAGAAAACTTTCATACATCCAAGTAAATAAATTAAGATAAGATAAATAAATTGGGTTTGTTACAAATATGATTAAAATCCATGTTTCCATTTTTCATTGTGTTTTGAGGGGTGCGTACGCAGTAGGATTTTAGTATATTTTCAAGGAAGAGTTGCTCTGGTGGCAGAAATTACCTCATTAATTGAGTTCAACCATTTTGGGTTTGACATTTTAAAAGCCATTTAACCCTCTGAGACCTGTTTTTGTCTTTTTTAGGGGGGTACATGGGGTCTTTAGGGGGTCTTTAGGGGGAGATAGCAGGTCAGCACATAAAAGTGGTGTACATCATCTGAAAGCTGGGAACCTGAAGATTAATTTGAGATGCTGCTCAGCACTGTGTGTCAAGTTGTTCTAGTCATTAATCAGAAATAAACATTAATTTATTAATGATTAATTATTGATCCAAGTATATGATTTCCATTCCCATGCTCTATTATGTCTCATAAATTGTTGCAGCAATTTTTGGGTTGATACCATTTGTTTCACAGATTTGGTGCTAAATTTAACCACCACTCGAGAATTGATAAAAAGTGACCAATAATCCCTCTAAAATACCAGATTAAGACACCAAGACCTTGAGGAACAAAATAGAAAAAGCAGAGGCGTTTTAACAGGGGGTTAAAAATCACAACTATTTTTGTCCTCGTCTCAGGATGACCTCTTTTACTGTAAACTGCTGTGAACATCGTTTTCTTGTACAGGAAATAAAACCGCTTGTGTGTGTGGAGGAGGGATATAAAATTGAGTTAAAATCAGTTTAAAAAGATTTTTTTTTATCTATATTTTTTTTAATTTAATGTATATTTCAGTGAAACCTAGTAAAAACCAAAAATGATAAGCCTTATCTATTGACTGGCATGAATTGTTAGTATTTGGTAGGTTATAAAGCTAAACTAGAAAATTACTGTAAAACTAAGAAGCAGGTGTTATTTAAATTAGCTCATTCAGGGACTTTTGGAAGGTTGGTAGATTTAAATTGTGACAGTTTCTTAAAATATATATTTTTTATTGAAAGAATGGTACAATACAGGTTACATAATGCAATGCATTACATCACGCTCTATTTTTGTATTTTGACAGTTTTAAATGACCAAATTAAATGATTTCTTACCACAGAGCAGGTTAGACATTTGAATAATTAAAACTGCAGTCTGTTAAAAGCAGATGTTACAGTGGCACACTTTCAATTATGTTGCATGACTTAAACCAGGCATACTTTTCTAATCTGGCTTTTGTTTTTCTTTACAGATCCTGTACAACATGCCAGAAAGATCGCCGGGACTGTTGCTGTTGTTGCTGTTTGCCTCCTCATTCTCATTATCATCAAAATTGCTGTTCATCATCAAAAGAAATGTAAGTCCAAGTATGAATTTTAACATATAATTACATGTAAAATCTGCAAACTCTTATCTGTTTACCGTACACGGGAATTCAGTGTTCTAAAGTCCATCCTCTGCCGTACTTATAAATCCTTCGTGTGTATTCGGTAATGCAATTACAATAATAATAATAATAATAATATTAATAATATCAAATCCTACATATAGAGGCTTTAAAAAGGGCTGCTGTTTGAAGATGGAGTCATTTAGATAAACCCTAAATCTGGACTCAATGTATTTGCAGCTCAAGTAATGTAAATGTAATGCGGTTAAAAGGTAAAGCTCTAAAATAAAAAGTAAATTAAAGCAAATCAACATGTATTTTCTTTTTTTACAACTGACCTGCAGATAACAGAGAGAGCATCGAAAATACAGTTTATGAAATACCGCAGGTAAGCGTCAAATTTTATTTTTAACATCACTCTCCCACAATTTGCCAGACACACTGAGGAACAGAATTTCAGATTTTGAGCAATTTAACAATTGAAACCGGATTTGAGGAAAATTAAGTTTATTATGTTTTCTCAATCAAAAACTAGAGCCTCACATGTTTCTATTGGCTATCCCGATGCACACCAATCACTATACATTTTCCTGACAAAATGGTCTATGTGCTGTTTATGACCTGTGACTCCTCGCTACACTAACTTCTGCATCAATCTGCTGTTCCAAGTCTTACTGCTCGCTCCTAACTGCTACATGTGCACACCGCTGGTTGTGCTGCTTGCTTGTGCTCAAATGTAATGCTCTGGACCCAATGAAACCGATTCACCACGATCCATCTATCCAAACCTGCTGCTGCCCAGGTTTCTCTACGCTGCGTATGTGTTGTTTGCTTGTGTTTTATTATAGTTATTCCATCATTTTGATGCTCCACTTTCCAAAACAGCAAATGCATGTTCAAAAAGGTGTTGTGTTCTCAAAACTCTTCATGCAAATATCGAATCCCATACTGGTGTCTAAAGAGACAACACTGCAACAATGTCATGCACATTAGGCCACAGGTTTTTAAGCACATACCCTATCTACACGATCACAGCTGCGTTTCAGACAGCTTCTCCCTTTGCTTACGTTTTTCGACACACATCAGTTGCTAGACGTGACTTCCTACTGAGCCAAAGGTTTCGCACTTCTGCATTTTCTTGCACAGTGAATATTGTGAGCAGAAGACTCTCAGGCGAAATCTGCACTCGGTGTCTGCGTTTGTGTTAAATGTTTTGCAAACCTCAATTTCAGCCTTGGAACAAATCAAGAGAAGGAGAAAAACTCTAGTTTTCTGTCTTTTTCTAAATGCAACGTACTTCCTGTGTTGTCAAAGTGGCGTAGATGCTTTCTCTACGTGCTTGTGTTTAAGCTGCAGTCTGTTGAGCTCTCTCGTCCAAGAGATTCATTTGAACTCAACTAAGGATCCTTTTACACACCTTACTCTGCTCTTGATGAAAAACACCTAAAACTATGTTTTATAGCAATTTCATGCATTTTAGATACAAATTCATTGTAATGTTATGAAAAAAACAGGCTTAACACTTTTGTAGTCCATGATACAGATGTTTGTAGTATTTGAAGGATTTATATGAGCTGCTGTTAATCGTAGTGAGATTACTTCCCATGTTAATACAGAAAAATAGCACAATTAATAATAAAGTGTAAAGTAAAAATGGCAAACAACCTTTGCTAAAAACATTGCATGTGATATATTTTCCAGCTCGGAACTACAGCCCAACCTCTGGATCAGAGTCCAACAGATGATGCTTCAGGTCTTTCTCCAACCTCCACCTACTGCTTGGTAGGACCTCACTCTGGACCCCCGGAGCCCAATAAGACTAGAGACACGACTGTGCCAGAGAGCCTGTATGCTCCGGTACAAAAGCCTGCCAGGTCCTTAAAGAATTAAAGTTGAAGTCTGTAACTTTGAGTATATATGATAAAAAAAGTTATTTTCATAAAACTGTCACTATATCCTGTAAATAGTGCATGAGACAAATAATCTGTTAAAAAAAAAAAACATGTTTCCCTGTGTCCTCCTGTGCTCATAATGGCATGCCTATTTCTCTCCTCAGATGTTTTAGTGTACTGTTTAGCTGTAAAATGAAAGTTTGCTCTGGCTGGTGGGCGGTGCTTGGTTTTGGCTCGACTGTTTTCAACATGGCTAAACAGTACACTACAAGATGTTTCTGAACACATTACAGCGCTGCCTAGTTTGACAAATTGATCGGAGTTCACAAGTTTCGCGAGCAGCAGCTGCCCAGAGGCTGCTCGGCTCTGATTGGTTGTTTTCTTTCGGTCACCGGCGAATTTTGCAAATGCCATTAGGGGCACTAGGAGGAGGCAGAGGAACATGATTCTTTTCACACATTATCTGTCTCATGCATTACTGTCAGGATATAGTAACTTTTTCTCATATTTGCTCAAAGTTACCAACTGCAGCTTTAATCAGGAATTGTATTCTACTGTGCTTACTGCAATTTCCAGTTTTACTAAGTGTTGCCAAAGCTGCCAATGTATAAGTTTATATGACCTGTTGTGGAATGAAAAGACTTTTCAAACATTTCAATAGAAACAGCTGTAAAACAATGAGGAAATGTTACTTAGCATCACACACATTCAGAAGTAGCTTTTTGTTTCATCACGATTTGAGCTAGAGAAAGAATCTGATGCTGTTCTACGGAACTAAAAATGTGGAAACATTTGAAGGTCTCTTGTGCAGTTGTGAACAGAATTACATTTCATTTGCCGTTAAGAGATAAACAGTGTTATCTAGGACATTCATTTCTAAGTGTTTTGCAAATTAATGAAACAAAATGTGTTTTTTTCTAATTTATTTCTTTCTGAAGAGATTTTTACATGTAGTTTGTTTATAAAGATATCAAAGGAATGCTCAACTGAAAATCAAATTTAGAGACCTGAAAATGTTACGCAAAATGTGTAGCTTTTCTGAGCATATGGACCACAACAGTATTGTGCTGAAACAAGCTTGAAAATGCCATTAAATGTTTTATTTTTCTATATTCATATTTTGTCATGCATTCAGTCTGTATTTCCTAGAATAATAGCACTGATCACTTCCCTGCTGAAAAACTCACAATACCAGAGTTCAAAGTCAGTGACACATGATCTTTTGGCTTCTATTAATTCACACAATCACGAACATATAAGATGAGTATCTGGCTTTAATAAGTGTCCAATAATAGTGCATGTACCAGAAACTGCTTTCACCCATATACTGTATATAACAAGTGGACGTATACTCAGCCATTGGTTTGTGGACTGCCGTTTTGAAAACTTGAGTTTGACATTTTGGCTGTTGCCATCTTGGTATTTGGCTGTCACCATCTTGTTTTTTTGCAACCAGAAGTGACACGAGAGGGTGGAGCTTAGTACAACCAAACTCTGAATAATACATTTTCAGGCGACCTAAAAGGTTATAATTAACTTTCGTGAATTAAAAACACACTGTGAAAGAGTTAAAGTTCTAAGACGGAAAGCATCCCCTGCTTTATGGTGTATTTGACTCTAAATGGGACCATAATTTACTAAATGAACATCGTGCTGCATTGAAGAAGACTTGAAACTAGTGATTGAGACCATAAACTCATGTTTACAATGATTCCTGAGGTAATAAATCAAGTGAGAAGTAGGCTCATTTTCTCATAGACTTCTATTCAATCAGACTTCTTTTTGCAAACAGAGGAGTCGCCCCCTGCTGGATATTAGAAAGAATGCAAGTTTAAGGAACTTCCACAATGGCTTCACTTCTCAGACCCAGATTTGCCCACTGCTTTCACCCAGAGATTAACACGTTTAAACAAATATTGAAACATATTGCAGCCTACATATAAACATTTATAATATTGTAAATAGGACCACATTTAGTGTTACATATAGTGTATTAATCACAGATATTTCTTGTATTTTGTTGGTCTTGATCATACAGATTTTATTTTTTGTTGTTTTTTTATCATCCAAAAACATCTTTAACATGGTTATTTCTGTACAAACATTTTATTTACAAAGTGAGAACAGTGATTATTGGGTACAATCAATGGATAATCAACAATAATCAGCATTTGTATTAAAGGTGTCCTGTGCAGTTTTCTTGTTTCCTTACTTGCCAAAATGCATTGTTAGTATCTTTGAAGCCTTATTAACGTGTTGAATCAGTTTCCTTCCTCATGAAACATTTGCAAAGCTGATTTTTACAAATACTTTAAATCCTAAATGGTTTACATCCATGTTTGTTGGCTTGCAGTCTTCTCCCTCTTTGCCTTTGTTGGTGCATTACTCCATTTCTTGGTGTGTTACTGCCACCAACTATTGATCAGTAGAATAGCATAAGATCAGTGGCAGGAATGTGTACCATGAGGGCTCGAGCAATTCAAAGAAAACAGGGTCTCACTCATAAAAAAGAACTGCTCCATAGTGCAACTAGTGGTCAAAAACTCTACAGGGTACCTTTAACTAAAGAGTGTGACATAAATGTAAGATTGGCTGGTAGAGAACTATTATTTATTTGTGCTTCCTGAGCTCCTTCATCAGGTGAACAGTGATGACAGCACACAACATGATGAACAGACCGACATTGAACACGACTATCTTCAGCAGGCGCGCAGCGAGGGAAGTCTCTGAACCTGCAACATAACAAAACAGGTGATTTCATTACACAAAACACATCCAGACTGTGACGCGACAGCACAACAGGAACAAATCAGTTCGGATAACATTCTGTGTTACCGTTTACTCAAGTACTGTAATTCCTACATTTCAAAGTACATGCATTGCAAAGTGCAGTTGAGTTTTACAGACTTCATCGTGCATTGTTAAACAGCATTATAGTTTCATGTTGATTCATTGTTTTATTATTTCACTCTTCAATTTAACTGTTTTTTTCTGCTAATTTAAACAATAATGTTCAGGGGCCGTCCTACAGTATATGTTCTGTACTTAATAATACAGTAATGGAGACAAATAGTACATTCTATGCTAAAATACAGTAAAACATTTAAATGAGTTATTTAATTAATATTGTCATTAAAACTGCAGTGGAAATGGAACAAATCTGATATTTTTATATAACGGTCACTATATCCTGACAGTAGCGCATGATACAGGTAATCTGAAAAAAATCATGTTCCTCTATGTCCTCCGGTGCTCCTGGCATCTACAAGATTTCACAGACCGGAGGAAAACAACCAATCAGAGCCGAGCTGGAGCCTTGCCGTCTCTGAGCAGCTGTCAATCACTCGCAAACTCCAATCAAACGGTCACACTAGGCAGCGCTGATCAAATATGAATCAATATTTAAATAAAAGACAAAAACAGGTCTCAGAGAGTTAAATGGCTTTTAAAATGCCAAACCCACTATGGTTGAACTCAATTAATGAAGTAATTTCTTCCACCAGAGCAACTCTTCCTTGAGAAGTACTAAAATCCTACAGCGTACGCACCCCTGAAAACACAATGAAAAATGGAAACATGGATTTTAACCATATTTGTAACAAACCCAATTTATTTATCTTAACTTAATTTATTTACTTGGACGTATGAAAGTTTTCTTTAAAAAGAAATGCTTATAAGTCTTAATCTAATTCCAAACTGTGCATTATTATCAGGAAGTTGTTCTGTCTTTCAGTCTTACCATCAGGTTGGAGGCAAACATGTTCAATTATGTTAATGTCCTCCTTCCTGCTGACCTGGTTGCTATGGTTACAGATGATTACACCATTGTACAGGTAGATGCGGAGAGAAGCACCAGAGGTTGTGACCTCTGATTTCTCTCCTCCCTCCTGACTGCAGGTTTGGTTGTCACATCTAAAAGTTCTGTTAATGTGAGAGTCCTGTGTTCTGCAGGTCACAGTGAGGTCACACTCTGAGCTTCTGGAGTCCACTGAGATCACTGTCAGTTCAACTGGAGACACTGGATCTGAGGAGGGAAAAAGCAGGTATATGTTTATGAGTATACAGTATATGTATGAGTTTTATAAACATGGCAGCAGAAAGCTCTCTATCAGTGTCTGAAATGTTAACAAACTCACCTTGAACTATGACGTTGTATTGAGCTAGTGTTCGGTCTTTTTCTTCAAAAGATGCCAATTTTGCAGTATAAACTCCCCTGTCTGCCTCTTGTAGATTCTTCGATTTCAGAGAGTATTTTTTCTCAGGAAACTCAATCCTTCCAGTGTAACCAGAAAAGACTTTTGGTTCTTTAACACCAGGTGGAAATCTTACTAAAACGACCGTTTTATTGAAGTTCCACTCAACAAAAAAAAAATCCTCAGGAACATCAGCATCAACATTCAGAAGCACATCCCCTCCCTTCTGCACAAACACAGGAGTCACAGCACTGGGCCCTGTAGAAACAGTACACACACAATACAATAAAAATCACACATACTATATGTCATTATCATTTAATGCAGGCTTCATATTTGACCCTGTGACCTTCATAGTGCAAAATGAAGAAGTGAAGTACCCTCAGCTTTTCATAGTTTATTAAGGGTTGGCAAAGCTGTGTTGTTTCTCCTGCAGGCCCACTCAGTATGTTCAAAACTTTACTTGAAGTGAACAGACTTAATACAACAAATGCTTTTACCATTCTTCTCCTAATTACTACAACTACAACTTACTACTAACTCTTGACACAGCTTGCCCAATGATAGAGGTGGAACTAAGCCCAATGATGAGGGTTAGATGTTACGCAAAGAGTTGTTTTCTTTTCAACTCTTCAGAGACTTTCCACTCTTTCTCACTCAAACACAGGGGACTTTCTTCAACCTTGTCCTCTTTTCCCTCCTCTCACACACACTGATGTGTCCATGAGCTTTGATCATTTGCTCCTTCTGTCCATGAGCCTTGAGCAAGGGCCTCAAATTATTCTTAGTGGGTGTGTATATGAGAGAAAAATGTAAGTTGCTTTGGACAAAAGTGTCTGCCAAATTAATGTAGTTTATCAGCTCAGAATACTTCACTTTATAATAACATTATAGTAACAATTACTTCAGTATACTGGTATATATTTATTTATTTATAATATAATTTATATATAATTTATTTGTTTATAATAAATCTGTCAATATTTTCTTCTTCTTTAAGCTTCTTCTTTCTTGAATTTCAATGCATAATGTTCAGCATTGAAAACATGGCTTTTTGTTTGCTGCAATTTTTTTCTGAGAAACATGCTGTTTGTTTTAGATTAGGAAGCAGAATTCCTGTTGGCAGTAAGAAGTGAAAAATGTTACTCTACATCAACAAACTTGACGCAACCCCTTCTGACCTACAGTGATGCCACTTTTTGACCTTACAATGATGCATTTGAACTGTTTTAAGTCCTAAACTGTTCACTGTTTTTTAAAATCTACACCACGAAGCAGGACATATTTACCGTAATGAGATCACTTTACTACGACGGAGTATTAGGGCCACATTGAGGAAAAAAAAAAACCATGTCATAACTGTACGAGAAAAAAAGTAACTTTCCTCCTCCACAAAAGAGGCAGTTTCCCCCAGGTAGTGTGGTTCTTTCTTCGGAATAAACACAGTTTTTTGCACAATCTTTTCAAGGTCCTGATACTTATGATAATGTGGTGCAGATGTGCCAAAAGATAAAGTATTTCGTTATTTGTGAAACCTATACAAAGGTATAACTTCACAAAATGCTCCAAGTTCCTCATTTTCACACAGGCGGCATGTACATTTTTTTTTTTACTTTATAATATTACTACTTTTTTCTCATAAACTTTTGACTTTATTCTCGAAATCTTCGATTTTTTTTTCCTTCCTCAATGTGGCTCTAATACTCCGTCGTACTTTACTCTGTATTTCCTTCCTGTATAATTCTTAGAAATCATCCCCTCTTCTTAGATATGTTATCTCTAAATACATTTTTACATTTATACAAACAAAGGAAGACTCATTAATCTCCTGACATGTATATTGCTAATCCATCCATCCATTATCTGTAATCGCTTATCCTATTCAGGGTCTCGGGGGGGCTGGAGCCGATCCCAGCTGACATTGGGCGAAAGCGATGTACACCCTGGACAGGTTGCCAGGCTATCACAGGACTGACACATAGAGACAGACAACCATTCACACTCACACTTACGGGCAATTTAGAGTCAACAATCAACCTAACCTGCATGTCTTTGGACTGTGGGAGGAGGCCGGAGAGCCCGGAGAAAACCCATGCTAACACAGGGAGAACAGACAGACAAACTCCACACAGAAGGACCCCAATCCGGGTTTGAACCTGAACCTTTGACAGTGCTAACCACTGCACCACCGTGCAACCTTTTTATCACTAATCATAAGATAAAATATGAAGCAACTTTATGATGTTTGGTTCATTATTCACAGTAAAGAAGCCTGACTATCAGGCATCATTGCTGTATCTGTTCATAATATTTTAGTAGACAGTGTTAATACCTTGTGCCTCTATGATGCAGACCAGAAGCCCCAGTATCACGAAGATAGACATTATCGAGTCTCTGTCTCTTGCCCTGTCTGACTACACAATGCAATAATGTGTGTGTTCTGTTTTCTCTAACAAGCACACCACAGAGTTAAAGCCTTGTACTGTGTGGTGGCAGTTTCTGTTAAAACAAGACACAAACTGAGGTCACAACCTGTCTTTCAAGTAAATTTAATAAAAGCATCTGCAGATGGACTCACGAGCACAGTTACAGAGAAGAACTGAGGCAAGTGAGCCCTGAGCACAAAGAGTAGTCAGTATTTATACAGTTAAATCATAACACGAAGATAAGTGCAAGG
>CAKALU010062937.1:0-29832 GCA_916700995.1 Hozukius guyotensis
ATTTTAGAATTGAAATTATCTACAAGCTCATTGACAGAGGTCCAGGGGAGGGTGGGTGTGGAAGAGAAAGCCTGAACAAATTGATCACTGGTATTTTCAGTGATATACCTTTTTGTGATTACCTTTGTCTGATCATTTCTGTGCACAGGAAGAGTACTCTCAAAGAATACACAGGAATGATCAGACAGAGCAACAGCCATCACTACAACCTTGGAAATGTTCAGGCCCTTTGATATGATTAAGTCCAAAGTGTGTCCCCTATTGTGTGTGGGCTCCGTCACATGCTGACTCATTCCATAGTTATCAAGAACCTGACAGAGTTCTTTGGCCCCTCTGTCCTGTTGGTTGTCAACATGGATGTTAAAATCACCAACAATGACTACACAGTCAAAGTCAACACAAATTATAGACAGCAGTTCAGTAAAATCATCAAAAAAGTTTGCACAGTATTTAGGTGGCCTGTAGATATTCAGAAACAAAGCTCGAGAAGAGGAGTTCAGCTGAAGAGCGACATATTCAAAAGAAGCAAAATGTAAATAAGATATCTGTTTGCATTGGAGAGAATCATTAAACATTATGGCAACTCCACCTCCTTTCTTATGCATTCTAGTTTCGCTCATAAAACTAAAGTTGGGAGGAGTTGACTCGATAAGAACAGCTGCACTGTTATTTTGGTCTAACCAAGTTTCAGTTAAAAACATAAAATCACGCTTGTGCTCAATAATAAAGTCATTGATTAAAAAAGATTTTCCTGCCAAAGACCTGACGTTTAACAGGGCTAGCTTTAATGTGCTAGAAGCATTATTATTACTTTTTTTGGGACATGGTTTGGCTGGCAAGGAATCAATGCTAAATTTGATAAATTTGCACAATCAGTAAAAATCTTCCTGTTTCTTCGCAGATTCACCATTCTTTTTCTACTACTTATTTGAACTGAGATAGAAGAAGCTCTCATCACACAGGGCCCCAGCTTATCCTGGAAACAGTCACGTGTATCATTAGCCTTGAAGCCTGGATCCAGCACATATCAATCTGTGCTTGCAACATTTTGTAAAGGAACATCCTTATCAGGCTGCGGAGACAGAGGCTGATTCCATCGTGGAGGGGATGGAGGTGGTGGGTGTCGTGTTTGTGGAGATGGTGCCAAAGTTTTTCGAAGTTGAGAAAATGGGTGTAGGGCGGGGAGTCAGTTTAGTTCCAGCATTGACCAGCTCCTTCATGTGGTCAGTGAACTCCAAAAGGGGGGAGGAGGGAGAAAGGGTGATAAGCGAGGAGGTGGACGCCTCCTCTTGTCTCTATTCCATGCATCTCTTCCTGTGCTGTGTTTATGAGGAGAGTCACCAGAATGCATCGTAATGTGGACCAGGGCTGTAGTTTCATACAGGTCTTCTCCACCCACATCCCTCCATAAAAGGCCAGTGTTTGACATGATTCACAATGCTGCTGCTGGATGAAAACCTTGAGCTCTCAAAAGACCTCTTATGAGTTTTATCTTTGCTTTCAAAATGAAGTTCTTGTTTGAGGTTTGAATGTGTTCTTTCTGTGAATGCTAGAGTTTGACCCCAGGCGGCAACCTCCGGGTCTGAAAAGTGAAGCCAATGCTGAAGTACCTTAAACTTGCGTTCTTTCTAACAGCCAGCAGGGGGCGACTCCTCTGGTTGTAAAAAGAAGTCTGATGTATAGAAATCGATGAGAAAATGAGCCTACTTCTCACTTGATTTATTACCTCAGTAAACATTGTAAACATGAGTTTATGTTCTCAATCGCTAGTTTCAAGTCTTCTTCAATACAGCATGATGTTCATTTAGTAAATTATGGTCCCATTTAGTGTCAAATAGACCATAAAGCAGGGTATGCTTTCGGGCGTGGCTACCTTTTGAATGACAGGAAGCTACCACGGCGTTGTCCGGTCTGGGAGTTGTTTGTGTTTTAGTCTTCGTCTTAACCCTTTCACGTGTGTTTTCAGTTCATTATGACCTTTTTGGTCACCGAAAAATGTCTTAGTCAGCGTTCGGTTGCACTTAACTCCACCCTCTGGTGTCACTTCCGGTTGCAATAGCCAAGATAGCGTTTGTGTCTTTCCAGCATCAGTGAAAAGCTATGACTTGACACATATCATATATCTTAAAGAGATATAAAGGAGTGCCTATCAACCCACAAACTGTGAAATGATACATGTGATTCAACTAGCCATTCAGATTTGACTCCCCTCTGATAATCACTTTTTCAAACATCCATAAAGATCTACTGTATATTAGTTTGTAGTGAAAAACATGGTAGATGAAAACACATGTGACTAGCAAACGTGTGGTCTACCTTTTTATTAATAATTATTATTAATTTATTAGCAAATAAAATGGTTGCATATAGATCTTGTTGTGGAATCTCAGAAATCTGGACCGAACCTGGGACATGATGACACACATATACAGCCAGACATTTACCCCACCCACTCATGAGATTCACTTCCATCCTTGCATACATCTGGTCATTTCATCTCTCTTCGCTTTGTTCCCTCTCATGTCATTATTAAAAGTGGATTCATGAATTCAGCCCTGCTTGCCATATCACTGAGCTTTATTGAAAGATACTAACTCATTTTACCCGGCTGCATTGGCTCACAAACAATTGTTTTATTTCATTTTTTCAGCATGTCCTCTAGAGGAGATGTGCAAATAAAATCTCACAGGCGACACTCCTTGACAGTGCCATGCTTAAGTTTTATGTTAAATTTAGGTTTTTGCGAGAGGATTGGATTAGCATTGAAACTGTGTGTCATTATGAATAAATAACAGGATTGTACTCTTTGTTGGAGACCTGAATTTACTGTAAGTCTGCGGAGGCAGTGGATCTGATCAAAGTCAAGTCAAAGTTACTTTTCTGTCTGCTTTGACAAATAAGAGAAACTGGTTGCCATGACAACTGTTGTAATAACCATGGAAAATATTTTCTTTGCTCTTGTGTTTTATACCTGTTTCATATTATTTGTCCCTCAGTGAATTTCTTTGGTAAACTTTAGGTTTACTCAGATGACTAAACTTTTCTCTTTCTTTTATTTTCTCCCTCTCTCTCTCTACACAGGAAACAGTAGAATATGCCTTCCTGATCATTTTCACTATAGAGACATTTCTGAAGATTATTGCCTACGGCCTGGTCATGCACCAAAACTCCTACGTTAGAAACGGCTGGAACATGCTGGACTTTGTCATCGTCATAGTGGGGTGAGTTCATACTGTAGGTAACACATATTGTTTAAACCATACACACTATCGCTCATACATTCTCATGATGTCCAGTAGCAAGATGACAGTAATGTTTTGGCGCATGCAAAAATGGTTACGTGTGTGTGCACATACATGGCCTTGTTAAGAGTGATGGTTTATCAGTAGACCACCTGGCCCCAGGAGGACTTCAATGTAAATATGCACAGACATAAAGAACACACACATAAAAGCATGTATATAAGCACACGCTTGCACAGACAGGTGCATGTACACAGAGACAGGTACAAAGAGGACCCATGGTTTTGTTTTTTTTGCTTTTGCTTTCATGTGTTTTGCTCTGTTTTCATGACATCTCTGCTCTCTTCTTCCTCTTTCTCAAACCGCTCCCTCCCTTTCCCTTTTCTCTCTCTCCTCTCCATCAGGTTGTTCAGTGTGGTTCTGGAGATGATAACCAAAGACGCTGACTCTGGCGGCCAGTCTGGAGGCAAACCTGGGGGGTTTGATGTCAAGGCCCTCCGAGCCTTTCGCGTGCTACGACCCCTTCGCCTTGTCTCTGGAGTTCCTAGTGAGTTAACACAGTGCTGTTCTTAGGACTTAAGTCAAGACTTGAGTCACTTGTCCTCCTTTTTTTTTTTACTTAAAGGTCCCATATTTTAAAAAATGTCCATGGTTTTTATATTACAAAGCAGGTTTAAGTTCTATATAAATACTGTGAAAGTATCAAAACGCTCAAGCCACAGAGAAATACACACAGCCCCGTATTCAGAAACTCTGCATTTGAAACAAGCCGTCAGGATTTCTGTCCATTTGTGATGTCACAAATCTACAATATTTAGACCGTTTCACAGTTTTAAACGCAAACATTCTAAATGGGTCCCAGTTTATATTCCTATTGCAGTGTATGTGAATGACATCAGCTGACAGGATGTGAACATGGACCCAAGCTGTTGCCTAGCAACGCAATTCTGTTACAATTCCATTGAAATGTACTAAAACGGAGCGTTTCAGAACAGAGGGTAAATACAGATATATTCAAGCAGACTATGAGGAAAACAACGTTTTTTTTAAAGCATTAAAGCATGTAAACATGTTCTAGTAGAAACCCAGAATACAAGTATGAACCTGAAAATGAGCACGATATGGGACCTTTAAAAGCCCTGCACACCCTGTTTAGAGCTTTCATCAGGTTGACGTTGGGTGGAGCTATGCACCCCAACCCAACCTGGATATGAGACATTTGAAATGGGGCCAAACTCGATGTACTAATGACAACAACAACAACGGTGTAAATAAAGGTGCAATACAGCAGTAACAGGAGAGTGAGATAGCTGTCAATCAAGCATAGTGTGCACACACCCACTCAGAATGCAATTCAGTGTGGAATCTTAGTTAGAAATATGGGATGCTCTTTTTCTCTTGTCTTGGACAAAAAACATGTTACACCTGTATGTCCCTTTATAATTAGTTTTTTTGTTGCTACATTGAGCTCAAATGACCGGCCACAGACACAAGAGTCATCAAAGAGAAACATTTTGGTACTGTTTTTTTCTGATTTTTGTTCCAGCTCCATTGAAGTCTAGTGCAAAGTCAGTCACCATGGCAACCTTAAAACATCCAAAGTTCTTTTCATTTCACTTAATTTGGCCATTTCAAATACTTGAACATATTTGGCTATTTAACTGGTGTTCCATTAGATTATTTTCATGGTCACATAAGTCACACAGAATATATCAAATTATAAGAAAAGAAGTGGGCGATGATTCACTTTGTGATTGCACAGTCTGCTTACGGAAAGTGCTTTTAGTTTTGTATGATGCAGTGTTTAATTCACTGCACCCCTGTTTGAATTTTTAACACTTGATGCTGTAACTCTTCCGTTGATTTTCCTGCCCAGTGACTGCTGGTGAAATTTAGCTATCCAGTTAACTCAGGGACGGACAATGGCTGTCCATTATCCCTGTTAAAGACTGCAAGTGAGGACAGGTTAGTCACTGCAGACTGAAAGGGAGGGGTCGTATAACACCTTTTTCCACAGGGGACATTTTGACATGTCACAGTAAGCAAAGCACAGGTGTAATAAAATGATAATAATAAAATAAATGACAGTTGAATTACAGTTAGCTGCTTCACTTTCAGGGTCCTGGTATATTGTGCAGGCTGGCTCACTGTCACACTGTCATGGCTCAACAACACCTGTGCTTTTCCTACCATGACGAGACAAAATGTATGCTGTAGAAAGGGCCGATTAGATTATCATAGGTTTACTTGGTAATCTTACAATTCTAAAATACAACACTTAAAGGGACTGTTTCTAAGAATCAGAAATTGGTTGTAACAGCGACACCTGTGGCCGTTAAGTCAACGAAAGTCAGCGTCCTGTTGCTCGTGCTCGCCCGTGTGCACGCGCTACCTGAATGTGAGCGAGAATCGGTCAAAACAGTGAGGCGACACACGTAAGCAAAAACCACAATATCACTCTATATTTCAGCTGCTTGGCAGTAATGTTAGCTGACCAGACGGAGCTCTCTCCATGGATCAATGCTGATCCTAGTGTTGGCTTTTCCTGCTTCAGCCTCCCGACTGCGGTCGGAGGGAACAGGGGAGTTTTGGTCAGAGACGATAACGTTTCTTGCTGCGGAGCCCCGTCACTTCACAAGACACGGAAAACCTCTGTTGGTCTGGAGGAGCTGCAGCATTTATTTCTGCACAAACGTCCACTGTACATTCACTAGATATTCTCAGAGCTACTAACTCTCCTGCAGTGTGGAGTGTGCGCGCATGCACGTGAGGTGGAGCGAGAACGAGCGCGGTGTGAGAGTGAAGGCAGGCAGGCAGAGGAGCAGAGGAGCAGAGACTCCGGTCCTGGAGACCAAAGCTACGGTCTCCTCCGCGTCCTCCGACCGCGGCCAACACAGTTTTGCAAGACGGGCTTCACTAGATAGAACTTTGCGGTTTTGGTGCTTCCGTGTAGTTTGTGTTGGAGTCTGAGTCTGAACAGCGTAGCCACATGCGAGCGCGCATGGGACACCGACCCGGATTGATTTATACGTGTATAGCGTGTTAGCTAATGTTATATTAGCTAGCTAGTTAATTCAGCTTACTAGCAAGCAGCTAACGTTTGCTAACGTTAGCTGCTTGCTAGTAAGCTGAATTAACTAGCTAATATAAGAACATTTGTTAATTGTTTCAACTCAGTGGTAAAAGTAAGTAACGTTAGCTAAGTAACGTCAGTAGCTTGGTTGTTGTGTATGATAATAGAATATTATTTTAGTTCACTCAAAAGTCAAAGATGGCTTGTATTTCATGAAAACTTGCGACTCAAAACAGCCAGCATGCAAAACATGTTAACTAATGCAAGGCTGTCTATTTACAGCAAAAATAGCTGTTTGTCAAGGTGTTTTTTGAGGAAGTTCTTTCTCAACACAAAGTCCTTTTCATGGAAGACATTTTAACTTGTCATAACAAGTTACTGGTTTGAAGAAACCTATAACTTATTGTATTTGAGTGATTTCTGTTTCCTTCACTATATCTGTTCAGCTCATGTTTGACCTTACATGAAGTTAGCCTCATGCATTCTTTGAGTTGCCATAGCAATGTATCATCCACCGGTCTCAGGGAGGAAAGGACACCTGGGAGAGATGAACTGAGCTGAGACGACATTTTCAGTTCTATTCTAGTTTAACATTTGTCTTTGTCAGATGGTACGTGCAGTTTAATTAAGCTGTGATATTTCGGCTTGTTGGGTGATGCTACAGAGGCCGCTTTGTTGGCTTTTTATGCCTATTATTCAGTGATATCATGAGGCTTTGAGAGATGTAGATAATGCCATTACAACAACTGCAAATTAACAAAAAAAAACCTGATGCTAATCCGAGCGAATCATTCTGGTCTTTTAGTTTGAGATATTCTTCTCCTGCTCTATAATGCACAACACATGTTTTGTGTAGGACTACTTTTAGAGTTTTATTCAGCATTAATGTCTGTTCTAACTGACATAAACACATATTTAAGGTTTATTCATTAATCCAAATAAGGCGATGCACCAATTTATCTGCCGAACATGTGTATCGGCCGGAAATAAATAACAACAAAATAAACAACAACAAAACATTGGTATCTGCTATCGGCCAAATTTTTATTTTAAACATCGGTATCGGTCCATAATTTTGCAATCGCTGCCTCCCTAAGGCACACAGATCCTGTTACTGCTTTTCTCATATAGGTGGCAACTGAAATTTGTGAAACCCTGATACCATGTATATTTCTGTCCGTGTGTTCCCTCTGACCTTGGCTTCTGTGTGTGTTCGCAGGTTTACAGGTGGTTTTAAACTCCATTATTAAAGCCATGGTTCCCCTGCTCCACATCGCTCTGCTGGTCCTCTTTGTCATTATTATCTACGCCATCATCGGCCTGGAGCTCTTCATCGGCAAAATGCATGCCACATGCTACGTGAGACAAACAGGTATGGTAGTGCTGAGTAGTTTTATTATCCACTGTGTCATCCATGAGATTTGCCTGGTGAATTTCATGCAATTTATTCTATGTTTTACCCTTTAAACCCCTTTTTAAATTGAGTCCCACATTTGACCTACGGTATGACCGGGCATATACATCTCATCTCAGGATAGATACAGGCTTTAATCCCTGAGGATGAATGGACACATGTACCTTGTATGTGAATGGTGGCGAGCTGCTGAAAACAGGGCAGAACAACAGATGGTGGATTAAATCTAGTGATTAAATGACTAATATCTGGCTGTTATGTAAACAGGCTTGACCTTTGCTCCAGCATTGCTTCCAACTAGGGCTGTCACGATATCAGGTTTTCACTACACGATTACACGATTACCGCGATGCCTAGAAGAAAATTTGAAAAATAATAATAATGCTATCAGTCAAACTCATCTTTAGCTTTGTTTGTTGTGCGGTTTGTTTCTTTTTTTGGCAAATGAATTACACTCAAAATACGAGTGTAGGGAGGTGGAGAGAGAGTATGTAACCACAATTGTACAAAAACGGGATTTAAGAGGCGCTGGATTATCATATGTGTATTATTAACACGATATCAATGTTTCATTTTTTTTTTAAATATCACAGTTATTGTCAGTACCGTTATATTGTGACCCTCCTGCTTCCAGAATTATTCAAGAAGTACGGATGAATTAATTGAAGCATGTACATACTGTATATACATACACACACATGTATACAACCGCAGTCATATTCTACGATGGCAGACGGACATGAGCGTAGCAGTTTAAATCACAGGGATTGGTAGGCTATATAAGAATACAACAGCACTCTCTGTTTCCCCATCTCTCACACACACACACACACACACACACACACACACACACACACACACACACACACACACACACCTTTCACCCTCTCTTTCTCGCTTTGATCCGTTTTGATCTGTTTGTTTGTGGACGCCAGGAGAAGCATTGTAGACTTTAGTTGAGAGTTCATGACAGAGCGAGATGGAAGCTCCCTTTAATCCCCGCTCGCTCGTGTCTGCTCTGTTTGCCATGAGAAAGGCACTTACTGCTTGTTTGTGTGAATGGAGGGGCGAATGTGTCTGCTACAGAACAAGGGTAGATGTGTGTGTGTGTGTGTGCATTGTGGATATCATTGACTATGCATATGTATGTGCGTGTGTGCATCATTTTCTGCTGTGGTTATATAATGATTGCATGATGACAGAACGTCTAGTAATGACATGTAACCTACATAGAGGCCTGTATGAAGGGATATTCTGTGCTGTACGGACTGCTGATCTCTATGTGCTCAGTGATAAGCTTAAATAACCATGATTATCTTCTTATAGAGTAATTATTTCAAATGATGAGTGATGATGATCGTAATTAATTTCAGAGAAATCAAAGGATAATGCACTCACAGGACATGAGATAAAAAGAGTAGGAGAGAAGAAAAGCTCAATTATGACTGAAGATAAATTATGACAAATGAATACAAAAGAATAAAACGTTAGTGTAATAGGAGGCCAAGACAAGATAATGGATAACCAGTAAAAGGAGATGATAATATAGTATGATTAAGGTGTCATTTTAAACGGAAGGCTGTTTTTTATTCAGTTTAAACCTTTATTATACACCAGTAGAAATACTGTGGATTCATCTGTGTGACTCTGTGCCCCCAGGTGCCCTCGCGGAAGAAGAGCCCACGCCGTGTGCGGTATCGGGGCACGGCCGTCACTGCCTGCTCAATGGTACATTTTGCAGAGAGGGCTGGCAAGGCCCCAACAACGGCATCACCAACTTCGACAACTTTTTGTTTGCCATGCTCACTGTGTTCCAGTGCATCACCATGGAGGGCTGGACCGACGTTCTCTACTGGGTAATGTGCCACTCTGTATCAATAAAAATGACTCTGATGAAGCCCAAATGGGGCGTCATATTTTTTGGTTTATTAATCTATGTGTGTCATTTTTGAGATTTTTGATTTTGACAGAAATTTGTAAAATATTCTGTTATACTTCCAGCATGAAACTATGCTGATGTCATCTTGAGGGCATTTTTAAGATAACAGATGAAAACAAGGTGACCTAGAGCATAGAATTGCCTTATTTACAAGAAAGGGAATTAAATGTTTCCTTAATTTAGATTATGTGAGACTTATTTTAGCTCAAAAATATTAATTTAAATGATGGTATTCCAATTAGGGCTGTCAAAGTTAACACGATAAATTTGTTTTAACAGCACTAATTTCCGTAACGCATTAACGCAACTTGCCATTTTTATGTTGTAGCGGGCTCAGTTTTAAAACTAGTTGAGATACTGGCAAGCAAGTCATACTAGCTTGTCGGGAAGGAGGAGAAAATGTTGGCGATGAAAAACTGGCATGGCCATTTTCAAAGGGGTCCCTTGACCTCTGACCTCCAGATATGTGAATGAAAATGGGTTCTATGGGTACCCACGAGTCTCCCCTTTACAGACATGCCCACTTTATGATAATCACATGCAGTTTGGGGCAAGTCATAGTCAAGTCAGCACACTGACACACTGACAGCTGTTGTTGCCTGTTGGGCTGCAGTTTGTCATGTTATGATTTGAGCATATTTTTTTTTTGCTAAATGCAGTACCTGTGAGGGTTTCTGGACAATATTTGTCATTGATTTGTGTTGTTAATTGATTTCCAATAATAAATATATACATACATTTGCATAAAGCTAGCATATTTGCCCACTCCCATGTTGATAAGAGAATTAAATACTTGACAAATCTCCCTTTAAGGTACATTTTGAACAGATAAAAAATGTGCGATTAATTTGCGATTAACTATGGACAATCATGCGATTAATCGCGATTAAATATTTTAATCGATTGACAGCCCTAATTCCAATTTATTGAAGTCTTGTCTTGAAATAAGTGACATTAACTTAACAATTACCATTGTATTATCACATTGCAAATGACTGTAACATGGACAAAATTTAGATGATATACAAAAGTGTTATGTATCATACAATCACAATAATGATGCCTAAAGATAAATTAGAAGGTTTTACTGAAAATCTATGGGCTACAAGAAACACTCATTGAGGCCATTAATATATAAAATCTCAAATGACATTCTGTCCTACAAATTCAGGCTATATGATATATTTTTTTTATTCCAAAGAAATCGTCATTGAGAGCTGTAGCCTGAGCCTGAACCATCACCCTTCTTTTAATTGATAATAACAAGCATTTTAAAACTAAAAAAGCCAGGCTCAATTCAAAACCCTCAGCTTCTCATTAGCAAAAATCACCAACAGCTTTTAATTAGCCAAAACACTCAGCGTTGAAGCTCAACTCACAATGAGTTTTCATCAAAATCCACCCACATCCTTTTATTGATGGAGACCCTCATCTATGAAATAATGAACCTCTGTTAGTTGTCCTCTCTCTCTCCCTCAGACTCTTTACTTCTCTTATGAATTGTATGTGTTACCATGGCAATCCCAAGCTGATACTGCTGTTAAAGTGGTGAAGGAGGGAGACTCGACAAACCTTAAAGAAGGATAGATAGATGGATAGATAAACAGACGGATGGATTACCTCTGACCTTTCCTACAGAAATCAATTAAATATCGCTGCAGGGTGGGTGGCGGTGTTTTGTGCGGTGGCTGGAGGCAGAGTCGAGGCGTTGAGTCGTCTCTGCCCAGCAGGCTGGTGTGTTTTTTTTTCAGAGGGAATATGAATGTTTTAAAGGCTCTCTATACGATATCCAGAGCATTAATATAGTAGCAACAACTATTTGCTATATAAAGATATAATGGAGTAATGTCTACCTGAGCAGAGAATGAAGTCGCTTGCGTGCGTGCCTTTTAGTGCATCGTCATGCATGTGAGCATGCCCCACTGGCAGAGCCGCCGCTCTGCACTGCGCTCATACGGCGGTTACAGCTGGCTCCCCCCCCAACAGGGTGACCATATCCCAACAAACCAAAAGTGGGACAAAGATTATGTTTGTGTGTGACAATGTGGGACACGTTACCAAGGCTGAGAGGTAGTCTACAATTTTGATATGTCTAATATCTAACTTAAGTAATAAACATTTCTATTCTGCCCCTTATCTTGTAACATCTCTATGCTTTGCCCGAATGCATCCATAAATCGGCACATCTCTTTTTGAGCCGCACGTTTCTTGTGAGACTCACATGAACTGTGTCGCTTCATGTCGTATTCCCCCCGTGTGAAATTGAAAAATGACTGGCGAATTTCACAAAAAAAACTGACAATCGCCTTCCACCGGATCATAAATACTTATAAGTAGTTTCACAGTCTTTGTTGTAGCTGCTCTTCCTTTTCTTTGTGGTAGTTTCCATCATATTCCGCCCAAATCTGCATAGATTGTGACTTTACGTTGACTCGCAATTTTCTCCGTTGGGTATCCTGTAGCGTAGCAAAGACGATGAAATGTTAATCTGCACTTGACCCACGTGTGCGCAGTTTGACAGCAAACACAACCCCCGTGATGACAGCCTTCCCTGCCGTCTTCACAGCCATTGGATAAAAAAGACAGATTTAAAAAAAAGTGTGTGTCTTGCAGTGGTTTGACTTTTGAAAACTAGAGCCAATGAAAATGCGGGACTTCGTCTCATTTTGTGGGATGTGGGACAAGGGATAAAAATGCCACCTGGACACCCTACCCCCAGGTTAACACTGTTAGCTCTGCTTGGCACTGGGCTTTGAAGCAAATTTTACATAGTGGCCAAACGGTGGAATTACAACTTCCGTGTCCATCATGTGATGCCATTGGGCCCAAAAAGACTTTTTCCCATAGACTTACATTGGGAAAGAGACGTCTTTAACTCAGCGGATAATTTTTCCTGAGGTAAATCAACTTCACAGTTTGAACACACGAATAGCCCTCATTTAAATCATAAAAGTTGTAAAATGCACTAATAGCCAAATCCAGAGTTATTTTCCTTCCTCTGGGGCTGGACCGAGGGCTGGGAGGTGGGGTTAAAGGAAACGCTACTGTGCTTGCTCTGTGAGCTCAATGGATGAGGAACACCACCAGAATTTCCGGGTAATTTTATACTTCCTAGTCAAGCTTTTTTGGCTTCATCTGCCACCGAGCAACTCTCATAGGAATGAACGGGGCCCCGCCTTGAGTGCTGTATCCAGTTCTCTTTATACATCCATTATGTACATGGGGTGAAGAAAAGTTAAGTGTCAAGTGTGTACAGTATTTGACTGTGTAAAAAAACAGTTATGTGCTTATAAATCAAGTATCAACTGTCTCTTTGCCAAACAGCTCTATTAAAAGGCACTTTAGCTCTGTAATGTGGCCATTTGCCACATCCTCAGTACTTAGAGAGATATTTTATCTCCTAATATCTCCTCCACTCATTACTAACCCAGTTGTCTCTCTCATGTTGCCCTCTAGTGGTCACAGTTCCTGCTCCAGTTTTAGTTGCAGCTCTCTGAAAATTTCTTTCCCTCTTATGGACTTTAAACAGCCTCCAGTCGATTACATTTTATTTAAAATCCAGTACTGGATTTGATAGTGGCACCCTTAAGCTTTAAGCAAGATGGGCTTGTACTCCAAAAAGTACATAAAAACCTACTCAAGTACACTAATAGTAGTACACAAAATGTAATTTTTAAGGCTGTGCCCAGAAGTAAACTGTAAATACCTTATTATTCTTCCGTTGATATAGTTCATAGGTAACAATATGTGTGGAGTATAAATGTGCAGGTGAGTAGAGGTGTTTTTTACTGGCAGAAGATGTGCACCATCATCCCAACGGCTGCAACACTAAACCAGCTGTCAAACCAAACATTTGGTAGAATTATACTACTTACTCAAATGTCTACAGAGTAAATATATGAGGATTTTAATATCTCTCCTTCCTCTTTTCTTTTTCTGTCCTGTATTTTTCAGATAGGTCTTTTCATGAGTTATGAGTCTTTGGGTTCAATTCACCAAGATGAGTTTTATGAAACAGGAAAGAATTGTATGTAATTTTAGAATTAAAAACATAATATATAAAAAAGAAGAGAATGTGTGCACAGTTATGAAACGAAATATGAATAAACCATGTCTAATACGTCTCCTTCTCTACTTGTTTTTCTATTTAGATGAATGATGCAATGGGCTTTGAGCTGCCGTGGGTCTACTTCGTCAGTCTGGTCATCTTTGGATCCTTCTTTGTTCTCAATTTGGTTTTGGGTGTGTTGAGCGGGTAGGTTTAAAGTGTGCTTGTGTTTGATTTATGCTGTGCTTTTGACAAAATGTTGTCCTTTTCTTTTCCTTTTCAGTATATGATGGCTTCGATACGCTAAACTCCACCAATTTGGTTCAATCCGTTTCACTTCTTCCAATATAAGTAGCCATATGATTATCAGTTTTGTGACCCTGAACAGGATAAGCAGGTTTAGAAACCGGATGGATTGATTGTTTGTTTTCCTCGACCCAGTCTTTGGGAAAGACTGCTGTGCAGTATTATCTGACTCAGGTTTGACAGCCATTATGCTCTGCCCTGTCCAGAGAGTTTTCCAAAGAGCGAGAGAAGGCCAAGGCTCGGGGAGATTTCCAGAAGCTGCGTGAGAAGCAGCAGTTAGAGGAAGACCTGAAAGGCTACCTGGACTGGATCACCCAGGCCGAGGACATCGACCCCGAGAACGAGGAGGAGGGCGACGAGGAGGGCAAGCGTAACCGTGAGTTTCCTGGATTTAATCCATTTTTTTTCTATCCGTGTCTAAAGCAGGGACATGAAGAATGCAAACAGAGCTGTGAGTTACCAAGCTTTAAGTTCTCCTGCCTTCAAATAATGTTGCATATCTCTTTGTATCATTGATACTATAAGGAGGCAGGTGAGGAGGGCGAACCATTACTCATCTCTCTGTTGTTATTCCACTTTGACAAGCTCACTGCTGCTTTTCCTTTAATGTATCACAAAGGAAATGTTTTGTGTACCTGGGACAAATTGCTCCTGGCTCAGCTAATAACACATGACTTTTTCCCCACAATTAGATGTTTACCGACTCTTTCAAGCATTTGAAGAGTGACCAAATAAAACGGACATACTGCCAGGTTGCACTTAGAAATTTACATGCTGACAAACAACGACAATCAAATCTTATATTCAGTACAAAGGGACAGAATCACATGTTGCAGATTGTAGACGACATGCAAATATCACCTTACAAAGATGCATTCAATACAATATATCTTTCTCCAGGTATCAACTTGTGCAGTTTGGTATAACAGAGTGAATCATTCCAGAAAACGGTTACATATTGTACCAAAATGAGACATTCACCACCTGAGAAATCAGCACACAAATTTGGACTTTCTCTGGCAAAATGACTCTTATTGAGTGAAGCATGTAATGGGTTAGTATTATAGTAGTCCTGTTAAGAGATTATCGTACTTTCTATTTCTTTGCTATTTTACAATGCCTTTATATTTTATATTGCTGCCACTAATTAGGTCAAGGACCGAAATATATAAGGGCTGTCAGGCAATTCAAATATTTAATCGCGATTGATTGCAGATTAATTGCACATTTTTTATCTGTTCAAAATGTACCTTACAAGGAGATTTGTCAAATATTTAATACTCTTATCAACATGGGAGTGGGCAAATATTCTTGCTTTATACAAATATATGTATATATGTATTACTGGAAATCAATTAATAACAAAACAATGACAAATATTGTCCAGAAACCTTCACAGGTACAAAATATGCTCAAATCATAACATGGCAAACTCAAGCCCAACAGGCAACAACAGCTGTCAGTGTGTCAGTGTGCTGACTTGACTATGACTTGCCCAAAACTGCATGTGATTATCATAAAGTGGGCATGTCTGTAAAGGGGAGAGTCGTGGGTACCCATAGAACCCATTTTCATTCACATATCTTGAGGTCAGAGGTCAAGGGAACCCTTTGAAAATGGCCATGACAGGTTTTCCTTGCAAAAATGTAACGTAACTTTGGAGCGTTATTTAGATTCCTTAGGTTTTCTAGTTTCATATGATGCCAGTATCTTCACTCCAGCATTAAAACTGCCCACTACAACCTTAACAAAAATCTTAACAAAAAGTTATGTTAATGCGTTAAAGAAATAAGTGCCGTTCATTTTTTTTGACAGCCCTAAAACATATACTTCCTTGTGTGTCCTCTGTTTTCTCACATCCCTCGTATGTGAACCACAATGTGCTGCAGTATCACACCGTGGATATAGTTTTAAATGTTACATATAAATATAACATCAATGCATTACACATGTAGATGCTCATAATTATCTCTTGATCAGTGCAGACATAAAGTCTCTGCAGGTTAGGGCAAATGTGGAACCAGCAACCATGTGTGCTACTCAGAGGGGACTGTAGTACGGTGAAATACTGCCCCTCCTTTATGTTTTTCTTCATGCATTAGTGCTACAGGATCTCCTTGGGGAGGCGCCACAGTGCTGTGAAGTAAGCGAGTGAAAACTGTGACTCAAGCCACGGTAGCGACTTCAGAGGTAGCACTAATAAGAAAGTGATTTTCGGTCTTTTCTATGGTGTGGCCTTGTGTGTGCTGTCACCATGACAACACAGGGGCAACTGTGGATGTTTGGTTGTGTGTGTGTATGCAAGTATGAGAGAAAATATTGCTTATACTGATCTGGAGGAGGCTTACTGTTGGAACAGGATGTTTGCATCCTGTGTGGTTTTCCGGTGAGAAAACCACTAGTACAGAATTCAAATAACTAGAATCCGTTCACACGGTCATTTTTGACTAGTCTTTTGACTGGTACAGTAAATGGGAGGTGGCTGCCGCAGACTGTTTGCTTGTGTTGACGGTGGAAATGAAGACATTATTCCTCCTGATGCAAATTCAAAAAATGCACTACAGGAATGCATTACTGTTTTTGTTTAGTTTTTTTGTTTTTCTTGTGTAGCGTAAAGGGACTGCAACTGCTTTTTGTTGTGTAACCAGTGGGCAACCTCTGAAAAGTCTGAGAAGTGAAGCCAATGCTGAAGTGCCTTAAACTTGCATTCATTCAAATAGCCAGCAGGGGGCGACGACTCTGGTTGCAAAAAGAAATCTGATGGCGACGGCCAGAATGCCGAACTCAAAATGGCAGTCCACAAACCAATGAGTGACGTCATGGTGACTACGTCCACCTCTTATATACAGTCTGTGTGTGCAACCCTGGGTTGTACAATGACAATAAATGGACCAGTGAACCTTGATCAAATAAGCTGTGGGTGGTTGCATGAAGAACCACAAATTGTCTTCAAGTACTAGTACTTTATTGTGCACCCTTAACCAGTATGTTTTCTCCTCATAGTAGGCTGTGTTTTTTATCTTAAAGGTCCCATATTGTAAATAGTGAAATTTTCATGTCTTTTATGTTATAAAGCAGGTTTAAGTGAAAAATAAATACTATGAAAGTATCAAAACGCTCAACCCACAGATAATTACACACAGCCCGTATTCAGAAATTGTACATTTGAAACAAGCCGTCAGGATTTCTGTCCATTTGTGATGTCACAAATCTACAATATTTAGACCATTTCACAGTTTTAAACGTAAACATTCTAAATGTGTCCCAGTTTATTTCCTGTTGCAGTGTATGTGAATGACATCAGCTGACAGGAAGTAAACATGGACCCAAGCTGTTTCCTAGCAACGCAATTCCGTTGCCATTCCGTTGAAATGCACTAAAACGGAGCCTTTCTGATAGAGGGTGTATACAGGTAGATTCAGACAGACAGTATGAGAAAAATAATGTGTTGTTTGAACATTAAAGCATATAAACATGTTCTAGTAGAAACCCAAAATACAAGTATGAACCTGAAGATGAGCATGATATGTCCCCTTTAAGCACTCCTTAAATTGTTCAACACTTACATTAACATTATTAAGTTATGGGAAGATCAGCTTCTCTTCAATTAGAAATAGTGTCGTTATCCTGTATTCCACAGTTAAAGTTGTCCTTCATCCTCTTATGAGTTCAGCCTGTTTCCCTTATAGTAGTTATCATTGAATCTGTAAAAAGTAATGTGATTTGATTATTGGTTTATTTATTTTTCTAAAGGTCTTATTGATAACATTTTTATGTAGACAAATCATTTAAAAAAAAAAAAAAAGAATACGTCCACAGAGCTTTTAGAAAGGTGTCGAATAAAAGTATTGCTTTTCCTAAAAAACATAATTATGATTGTGAATTAATTATTTTTTTAAGATGTTGACAGGTCCAAAAAGAATGTTTTGTTTATCTCTGTGGAAGATATCTAACGTTTGGTTCCCACTTCTAACAAGGCTTGTTGTGAGCCAATAGTATAATGACGTTGGTATCATGTAGTTTCTCTGTGTTGTCACTCAGTGATCAAGTTGCCAGTTAGTGTGGAAAAAATGGATAAATGGCTGAGTTTGACGGTGTTGTACTTGAGGATGGTTGGTAGTGTGAGTGGGAAGAATGGACCAGCATGCAGGCGTGGATTTTCCAAAAACACTGAATTCATTCAGACTGGCCACAAAAAAGAAGAACATAAACCATTTCATTCAGTTTATCGCTTAGGGTTCTCTGCAGGCAACTAATGAGAAAAACCTTCTGGTACACAAAACACTGGCCTTCCTCCATTTCCCTGGAGAGTGAAACAGACCAACCAGTTTGCTGCCTTCCAAGACATTTTATGCCCTGTCACCTGCTGTCTGTGGCCAATCAGGGAGGATCTCTGAAATTAGTGCCACTTTAAACCAGGTGGCATCAATCTCCCCTCATCTGGAGCCAATTGGTAGTCAAACTGCACTTTGACAAACGATATTAATCAAATGTACCCTCTCAAAAGGCACAAGTATTAAGTAATACTGTTAATGAGGTAGAGAAACAAGTAAACATTCCCTTTTTTGGAACTGACTAACAATACAGCAGGGAAATTACCCACAAAGACATTTTAAAGGGGAAGCACACTCCTTCTTCTTAAAGGGTATGGCAGGTCTTCTTGTTTGATTAGATGGAGGCAACAGGTGTGTGCTTCCTTGCTGTGCACTCTGTAGCGGTCTACAGTCTCTCATTTTATGTTTCTACATGATGTAAGCATCTGCTGTTATAGGCTACAAATTCTGGCATTCGTATTTCCTTTCTACTCAAACAGTGACAGTGACAGTAGTATGAAGAACACGCTGTGGCAGACAGTAATGCGCACAACCACAAGTTAATTAATTTGAATCACAAAACAGCATAAAATAATTAGGGCTGTCAATCAATTAAAATAGTTAATAGTTTTTTATCTGTTCAAAATGTACCTTAAAGGAAGTATTTAATACTCTTATCAACATGGAAGAGGACAAATATGCTGCTTTATGCAAATGTATGCATATATTTATTATTGGCAATCAATTAACAACACAAAGCAATTACAAATAGTGTCCAGAAACCGTCACAGGTACTGCATTTAGCACAAAAAATATGCTCAAATCATAACAAGGCAAACTGCACGTAATTATCATAAAGTGGGCATGTCTGTAAGGGGGAGACTTGTAGGTACCCATAGAACCCATTTTCATTCACATATCTTGAGGTCAGAGGTCAAAGGACCCCTTATTTCGCCTCCTTCACGACAAGCTAGTATGACATGGTTGGTACTAATGGATTTTAACTTTAAAACTGAGCCCGCTACAACCTAAAAACTGCAAGTTGTGTTAATGCGTTAAAGAAATTAGTGCCGTTAAAATGAATTTGCGTTAACGCGTTATTATCATATATAAATAAACTATCAACAAAGAAACAAAGTATCTATCCTTGCCCCACCCTTCCACACCCAACACTGAGAGCATTTTGTGTTTAATTGTGTGCGTCACATGCTGACACAGAACAGTCTATCAGGATGAATGCAAATCAGCATCGCATGGAGATACTTTAGACTGCAGTTCTGCTGCTGGCAGCCTCGACTGGCTGTTATTTTTCCATCACAGTCTCAACAAAGAAGTTCCTTGTTATATCTGCAGCTTGTTAACTTTCTGGCTTTCGTGTTTCCTTTCTACTCAAACAACCATGTGACAGTGACATCAGTATGAAGAACCCGCTGTGGCAGACAGTAATGCACGCAGCCATAAGTTGTTTAGTTTGAATCATAAAAAAGCATAAAATGATATATATGGTTATTATTTGTATAACTTTAGGACATCTTGAAAATTATAGGCAGACAACAGTAAAATAGGTTTTGACAAAACATTGCTCAAAGACAAAGGAAAACACATCAAGTAGACATTAAAGCTCATCTTTCTCCTTCTCCTTGCGGAAGACCTTTCCATCCGACTGCTTCTTCCAGCTCAGTTTGACGTCTCCAGTCAGTCAGTGTTTGAACTGAGACACAAAAAGATTTCCAGAATATCACTCAAAGACAATTTCTCGCTTAACACACTTGATCAAATCCTACATCCTTTTTCACATTTACCTGGAAGCTCTGTTTCTGGAGCGCCCTGCTTCACACTTATATTTAGTTATTTATATTTTTATATTTATTTATATTTGTCTTCCCAGTTCGACAAAAGCTGTTATATTGTTTGCAGTGTTTTAATACAAGTCTTTTCAACGATGATGGCATGTAAATGTTTACTCTGCGTATTGTATATTTAGGTTGCCCTCAGCTACATCATTTTATCTGTTATTTATATAAAATTGCAAAGGTCATATATATATAATAACAACCTGCTTCAAGAGGTCCTCCATCACAGCAGGGTCATCCAGATCCAGAGAAGAGTCCTTTTTCACCAACCTCACTCTGGTCACTTGCTTTGTTACAGGCACGACTTTGAAAAACAACAACAAAAACAGGCGTTATCAGTTACAACATTTCTGGTGGGATAATACTTGGTATTCTTTCACATTTCAACACTTTAAATAATGAAAGAGAAAAATGTGCTTGTTACATTATCCAGCTTTTATTGCAGCTGCTTTATGACCTTTATACCCTTAGCTTAGCTTACGATGGACCTTTATTGTCACTATTTTATTGTTGGTTATAGACTATCTCATAGCATTCTGGCATCAATGAGGCACTCTTAAATGGATTGCTATTGCATGTTAACTTTCCAAACACTCATGAACATTATCAACATATAGAAATATTTTTTCTCCTTAACTTGGTGTTATTTTTCTCTTCATTTGTTGGTTTGGGGTATTTTTTTTCTACTGTATCTGCAAAGAAAGTAAATCTAAATCTACATCTAATAATGGAATCATTGTATTAGCACTCACCACGACTGCAGATAAAGGCTGCTATCTCATCACAGTTCCGGGCATCCCATTTGCTTAACTGGCCAAAGTCTGCTACCACACAGGCCTCTTTTGTCATTTCATTATATGGTTCCCGTTGTTTCCAGTTCCTAAATGAGGAGTCACTCCCATCTGACCACTTCCAGGAGTGTCTGAAAAGGCCGATCCAGACGTTTTGTCCTGCGGGTATCAGGTTTTTAATCTTCAGGTTGTCTGTCTCATTTCTCACACTGGCCAGGTCTGTGTGATGCTCTCTGCAGTAGGTCTGGGCGTCAGTCCATGTCATGGTGTTGGGAATGAGGACAAATGTTCCATTTGGCCCTGAAAATATACTCTAGTCAAATGTTGTGTAGAAGTACCATACATACATAGTAGTTTGCCATCCACTCCACGTCACTAGCAGTATTCGTATGATAAATCCATTGAGATACAAAGAACCACTTCAATAAACTAATGCATTTGTGTGAAAACCAATGCTAAAGTTCCTTAAACTTGCATTCTTTCTAATAGCCAGCAGGGGGCGACTCCTCTGGTTGCAAAAAGAAGTCTGAGTGTATAGATCTGGGTCTGGGAGTTTAACCCTTTCACAGTGTGTTTTCAGTTCATGAAAGTTAATTATAACCTTTTGGTTGCCTGAAAATGTCTTATTCAGCGTTCGGTTGTACTTAGCTCCACCCTCGTGTCACTTCTGGTTACAAAAAACCAAGATGGCGATGGCCAAAATGCCGAACTCGAGGCTTCTAAACGGCAGTCCATAAACCAATGGGTGACGTCACGGTGACTACTTCCACTTCTTATATACAGTCTATGATTTGTACAAATAATAATTAATCAAAGATTGTAATCATAAAAATGTTAACAAGAGTGTCTGGAGCCTGGTCTCTGAATCACCACCCACATCTCAGATTTGTTCAGTGATTGAAATAGGTCGGGTGTTGTCGCCCTTCACGGCTGTTTCTAACAGTCAGAAAACAAATGACCAATCAGAGCTTTGTAGGCGGGAGTAAGAACAGGAACATCATCCTCATACAGCTACTTCCTATATAGCTTCATCTATAAAAACTAGCAAAGAAATGGAAATGATAGCAGCGGATGGATACCTCACTCGCTATCGATTAGTTAGGGCAAAATAAAACAGTATACCAAAATGTCAAAGAGAAGCAGAAAAAAAGAGAGTACACGTGGATGAGTGACAGAGAGAAACTACTGTATAACAATGGATCAGTAGTTAAAATCCTCACCTCCTGCATCAACGCAGACTGCTGCAAAACGGTTGTCACAGTTGATATCATTCCAGTCTCCGTTACCATACATCTCTGTGCAGATTTCTGGACTCTCATAATTGTTTGGCTCACGGGCCGACCATTTCCTGAACTCAGTCTCCCCGTCTTTGTAGAAACTTCTATCTGCCAGTGACCATCTCCAGTTGTTCACATCATAGTACAGCCCTATCCAGGCTGCCTAAAAGGGATAATTTGTCTCTTTAGGACTTTTATTTGTGTTTCTTCAGCCTCATTTGTAATATTGCGTAGTTTAAATCTGCTCAAGGCAAAATTTAACAAAATTCCAATTACACTGTGTATTGTGCCTCAGTGAAAGTGATTAAATTACTTAATTTCATTGTTTAATCTCTAAACTGACTAACTGAAAAGAATATACATTACAGCATAATACATGAAACTGTTTATCAACATTAGAATATAAACAGAAAAAGCAACATTAGGTAAAGTTAATATTAATTACTGTTAATTGCTCTGGAACGAGTCAAATTGATACCATGTTTGAAATCTTGTGTTTTGCAAGTATCACATGTTGCCCTTATTGTCCAGTTTAGCAGTATATATTAGGGATGCTTGATGCAGTTTTTCCCAAAACAAAGTGGGCATGTCTGTAAAGGGGAGACTCGTGGGTACCCATAGAACCCATTTTCATCCATCCACATATCTTGAGGTCAGAAGTCAAGGGGCCATGCCAGTTTTTCCTCGCCAAAATGTAACGTAACTTTGGAGCCTTATTTAGCCTCCTTCCGGACAATCTATGGCATGGTTGTTACCCATGGATCCCTTACTTTGTCTAGTTTCATATGATATCTGTACCTTCTCTCTAGCTCTAAAACTGGACCTGCTACACCCTCTGAAAGACAGTAAAGTCAGTCGGGATCGGGACACAGAGGGTTAAAATACAAAAATGTGAAAATATCGGTTATCATATCAATATCAGCCAGGTAATCATCGGTTATTGGTATCGGCTGAAAAAAAATCCATAATGTGCATCCCTAATATATACCCACATGTTCAAACATGTTTTACTTTACTTCTGCTATGGCTCAAGTCCCACAAATGAGTTCTCATCCAATTTGCACCGGCAATCTGTGTATTATCAGAGCCTGATGTGTTAGGGACTACCCCTCTGGTGCAGAAGAGTGCAGCAATGCAGTTCTCTCTTTAAATTTCCCTGTCACCCATCACTGACATAATTGTCAACAATGGCTTATATAGACAACATGATGGAGAAAAGTGGAGATATTTAAATATTTGTCGTTGGAGATAACCATTTTGCTTAAATCCGCCATGTCGTTCAGGATCTTCACATCGTCCATGTTGTCGATAGTGGCCAGGTCTGTGTATTTCTCTCTGCAGTATTTCATCGCGTCAGTCATGTTCATTCGGTCATAAACGAAATGGTACTCACGTTTAACGAGTGAGGAGACAGCACACAGCACTGTAGTGACAGACGTGCATATTGATTAGAATTTGGACATAAATTATTTTCTTAAAAATTAATAATTTTGACTTTTTAACATTACATTTGAGCATCTTCAGGTATGTATCATAGTCTTGGCAGTAAAAGCACTTCACATACGGATATCATGATTCATGAATATAAAATAACACGTAATTTTGTTTTAAGATTGTCTGAACATCAATTAATGGAACAGTAAAGTCAAGTAAACACTTCTTGTGTTTAAAGTTCTCTCAATGCTGTATTCAAATCACAAGGACATCACAAATACACTGAATTATCATAGATTAAGAAATTAATAACTTATAATATAAATGCATATAAATAAAAAAAATATATAAAAACACTTGCCTGATAAAACAGTGATGCTCTGAAGAACTATCATTGTCTGCTCTCTGTTTCTCCGGAACTAGTTTGCATCTGCTGAAATGACCTGCATATAACCTCACGGTCATTGACTTTGTGTAAAGTGTTGGTCGGAATATTTGCATGTCAGGCTTTTCAGTTTCACAGTGACATAGGGGAGAGTGGGGTAAGATGAGCCAATTTTTACTTATGCTGTCCTCGAGGTTAGGAAAAATGAGACAGAAGTAGAATGAAAACATGAACCTTAAATTCAGGATCCCTCCTATCAAATGAAATTATCAGCATGCATCTATAACAAAGCTGTCTGACAAAATGACCTTCCTGCTCCTGTGGCTCAACTTGCCCCAGGTAAGGGGTAAGTTGATCCGAGTCAGTGGGTAAGGCGAGCCTTCGTGGGGTAAACTGAACATCTGAGTTTTTAAGTTTAAACCTCAGCATAATTATGTTAACAAACAGTTTCACAGTTATGAACTTGTGAGAACAAACCACCTGTGAGTTTCAAGACCATTGAACAATCAAAACAGTCATTCAATATTCCAGTCATCAAGGTTGCAGGGGAATATGAACTGTTGCTCCCTCCTTGCAGTTCCTCCAGCCTTTTGAGGTTGAGGTAGCTTCTTCAGCACATCACTCAGCGGAAAAGATGCTCATCTTTTTCCTTGAATGCAAAGGTGGGCTTCTCACGTCTAGTGTTCCCCCGGATTCTTCTGAGAAATCTTGCACTCACTTCGTTGCCCTCCAGGCTCTCAACCAAGCCAACGTAATGGTAGCTCCTGCCTTTGGATGCAAAGTTTACTATGACAAAGTCACCAACTAACAGATCTGTGATGTCTGATTCACTTCTCTCATCATTAGAACCCTCATGCTCAGAAGTGTCATCAAATGGGATGGGAACATCACTCTCCTCAGAACTGCTGTACGCTGTGATTTTCGTCTTGGTCTTTGGTTTGACCTAGGCCTACCTGCTAAACCCTTCTCTTTACAGTTGTTGGGGACAGTAAGGTTGTTTCTTTCTGCCAATTCCAATGCCAGTTCATAGCATTTCTTTGGAGTAAGGCCATGGAACTGTTCAGCCAGCTTCTTGATATGGTCTGCAAGCTCCTTCTCTACCTCCTCTGTGAGGACCCTCTTTGCCTCTGCTGTTCCACCGTAACCAACTGTTTTTACTTCCTTTATCTCCCTCTTCTATAAATGTTAACATGTAAAAAATCAAACCAAGTTGTGTAACACTCAACGGTAATACCCTTTTATACTTAAGAGAATTAATTGAACTTAAGTGCCTTATGGTGGGGTAAGTTGAGCCAGTGGCTCGGAATAATAGTAGAATATTAGTGAGCCAGTGGCTCAACTTACCCCATAGCCTTTGGCTCACTTTGCCCCATAGCTACCATTTTGGAAAAAATGGCCTAGCTTAGCAATTCAGGCTAATATTTAGCGAAGTGATTCACATGGTTTTATACCTTAGTAAATCACCAACATGTATAATATATTTTTTTAGACCTGGAAAAATTAGCTTTGACCTAACAGTCATTATTCCTGACATGCAGAAAATTTACTTTGACAGGCAAAAAACTGTTTTTGGTGTAAAAAAGTACTTACTACTCCTCCCATGTGCTTCTCTCCATCACAGCAAGATAGAAATGATGGGTACTTCCTGAATTTATGGTCACATGACAAAACATAATCACAGTTGCCCAGATACAGGGGGTGGGTCAATTTACCCACTGGCTCATCTTACCCCACTCTCCCCTATATGTGATGTGACGTATAGGTTTGGTGATACTGTATATCACAGGTCAATTGCCTCTTTTATCACAAATATATTTGACATTGGTTTGTTTATTCAATATGATGGGAGACTTTGGCCAATCACAGGTCATTTCAGAGAGAGAGAGCGTTTTTGTGTGACCGGGCTGGCAAAAGATAAGCAGATTGGGTTAAGGATGGATGAATGGTTTGATAATTGTTCATAATTTGTGGTTGTGACATGCAAATACACCCGATTGTAAGTTTCCTTTCATATTTAAGTTGCTCATAAGAAGAAACTTTTTAGAAATAAAACATTGAAGGGGAACTCAACCAATTTTACACACCGAAAGCTGTTTACAGGAGTACTACTGGACTACCAGACGTCTGTAGCGCCCCCCTCCCACCTCATCTCTGCTAGTGGCTAGCGGCTCGAGACTACTTTAGCAGCTACTAGCATAACACACCTGACTCTCCGACCCAATTATGAGTGGTAGAGTTGCATTGTGGGTTATGTTTTGACATACTTCTACAGTGCCTTAAAACCTTTATATATCAGTATATCCTCCAGTAATGTCCCTGCTTCTACCTCTGCTGTGACACCCGAGACATCACACTAACTTTCTCTCCTTGACTCCTGCAGTGACTGTGTGCCTTGTAAAAAAACTGTCTGTAGATTGCTGCTAACATTCCCTCTTTCTCCTTTTTCCTCCTTTTGTTTCTTCATATCTTCTCTTGTTGTTCCCTTCTCTGCTTTCTATCTTCTGTTTTTTCCCCCTGAAGTCTTATTTATTGCTAATCCTTTTCCAGTCAGATATTGTATTAATAGTTACTCTGTCCAGAAATCATCGAACTAAAATTATGGCCGACCGATAGTGGATTTTTGAGGCCGATATTGTTGAGAATTTAGGATGGTTCGTTTTTAAAGAATTATGACCAAGATGTATGTATTGAGGAGGACATTTTACAGTCAGCACTCTCTGGTGGACAATATATTGACGACTCTGTTTCAAAACTACCTCAAATTATAGACTGTACATATATAAATGGACTACGTGTCTCCACTTCCTCCCACTGTACAAAAGTCAAGCCAAAATATCCTTGATACGGGCAAGGCCTATGGAAAGGAGGCTGGGTCAAGCGTCATCAACGCATCATATCTTTGGGGGTATAACACTTGCGCAGTAAAATCTGGCCTGCACTCGCCGTAATTGAGCCAATCGCAACACAGACCCATTTCCGCCCGTGACCCAGCCTCCTTTCCATAGGCCTTGGATACGGGAGCTGCAATCTTGAGATTTTGACATAATTTGGAGCCAGTGTCTGCGCAGTAGTGATCGGGCGGTGGAGCCGTGGTATCGTGGTCCCGCCCACACACCTGCCCAAACCAATCACGAGCTGAGCACGGCCGTAGATTGTTAGCGAGAGAGAATCATTACGTCTCACCCCTTTTTTATAGCATCAAACTTATGAGAAAAATTAACACTTGAACATACATCAGTGTGATAAGAACTACCTAAAATAACAGAAATCATCTTTGGGAAAAATGTATTTGACGTGTACTTTGACTATTTTGTTTGGCTCATGTCCCATCGGCTAACATGGATTTATAACCTATACTGCAGCCAGCCACCAGGGGGCGATTGAGATGTTTTGGCTTCACTTTTGGGGAGCTGTCATGTCATCCTGTCATCTTTATATACAGACTATGGTAAACTCATGCCGCATACTCAAAATCTTGCTAATCTAGTATACACATGGGCATTTCTCATGTAAAATCCACTTATACTGCAGCCAACCACCAGGGGGCGATAACTAGGTTTTGGCTTCACTTTTGGGGAGCTGTCATATCGTCCATCTTTATATACAGTCTATGCCTCAAACATATCATTGGCATTTCTGTATTGCACTTGATATTTGTCGGCTGACATAAACTACCTAATATACATATTATTAAACGACTATTGTCTACTACTGTACATACTACTATCATACTTCAGTTAGCAAGTATCTTGTGTAGATGTCGGTAAACTGTGCTGTGAGTTTTTATTCTCATGTCAGCGTGATTACTAAAAAAATAGTTCCTTTTCTGTATTGTCCCAAGTTTCTCTTTCCTGTTATGTGCCAATCCCCTTCCTGCTAGAAGTGAATCATTTATTACTGTAGTAGGACAAGATAGTCCATGCTCCTATTCTGCAGTCTTTTATCGCAAATAAGATATTACTGTATGTCCTGTACACTTGTTTTGTAGCTTTTCTGGACATGGTAGCTGTGTCTGTACTGTAGTTTGTATTGCAGCTGTCTTTTGCCGTACATTCCTCTCTCTCTCTTCTTGTACTGACTCACTGCTTCCTCTGCTGTCTGGCTGTGTGAACTGCATGTTGGTAACACCAAGGGGTCACGCTGGCTGACCTCACTGAGAAGAAGAAAGGGAAGTTTGGCTGGTTCACTCAGTCCACAGAGACACAGGGTAAATGCGTTTGTGTGTGCGTGCGAGTGTCTGAGAGTGTGTTTTTACACGTTTCATCAGGACAGTTCATCTTTGTCCTGATGGCACCTCTGCTTGCATGTGCTTTGCTCATTCTTTTGTTTGTGCTTTTGTGTTTGCATGCCATTTGTTTAATTAATCCATGTCATATCCTCACCATCCCCAACAAAGGCAAATCCATTTCATTGAGCACATACACCTTATTATCCATTATCAATGATCTCCTTTAAACTTTGCATCACATTGTTCCCTACCAGCAAACAACAACAATCAACACTTTGTACTGTAGAACAGATGAGAGGCTGATGGAGGGAAAATATCCTCACGCCTCCGTGTCACAGTACGGTGTACGGAACAGCAGTTTATGGGAAATGTGGCTTTCAGTTTAAGGAAAAATACCACTAATGTTACGAATAACACACTCACACACAAGAGATTGCCATACATCCTGAACATAAATTAATATTTAGCATTTTAATGACACAGAAGCACATGTACAGCAGCACTGTCAAAGTGTTTTAAGATACAGTATAAAATATGTTTTTTTAAACTAAATTTGAATGTACACCTCTGTTGCTATAAATAATGATCTATAATAATAATAATAATAATAATTATATACAAATAATTATAATAAATATTCTACTTAGTAATAGACGTCATTTCAACATCACCTCTAAGCTTTAGCTCTGATATAGACCAAAATTTATTGGCTACATATAGCCCGGTTTTAGACCGTATTTTTAAAACATCATTACATATTTTAAATATGCATGAAAACCTTCTAATATTTAACATAAGCACTGCACACCCCCACGTTTACAGTATAACTGTTTTTTTTGTCATATACACAGATTCTGTTTACTCATATCCCACAATGCAATGTTACGTTGAATGCATGCTTAATATATGTCTAATAGGGTTAGTGCTTTATGCACATTTTATCTTAAAGGGACTATTTGTAACTTTCAGAAATGCTTGTTAACAGCGACACCTGTGGCCGTGAAATCAACTAAAGTCAGCGTCGGGCTTGCTCGCTCTAAATATACCTGAACGAGCATCGCTCAACACAGTGAGGCGACACACGTCAGCTAAAAGCACAATATCACTCTGTATTTCAGCTGCTTGGCAGTAATGTTAGCTGACCAGACGAAGGTCTCTCCATGAACATGATTTAGATCTGATCATAGTGTTGGCTTTTCCTGCCTCAGTGCAGGCTGTGGCAGCGGGGCTCTGCAGCGTGTCTCCCTGCTCTCTCCGCCCGCAGCCGGAGAGAGCAGAGGAGACACCGGCACCCGGTCGGTAACGAGAAGACAACGTAACTCTCTGCACAGCTCCGTTACTTCACAAGACACGGAAAACCTCTGTTGGTCTGGAGGAGCTGCAGCAGTTATTTCTGCACAAACGTCCCCTGTGCATTCACTAGATATTCTCAGAGCTAAACTAACTCTTCTGCAGTGTGGAGTGAGAGCGCGTTCACGTCTAAAGGTGGAGTGAGCTGATCGAGAACGCGCGCGCTGTCTGAGTGAAGG
>CAKALU010062938.1:0-12936 GCA_916700995.1 Hozukius guyotensis
TATTCTGTGACGTGATACTGCCCTGCATGCGTGCATATTTGTGCTTTTGACTGAAATGTCTCATCAACTATGGGATGACTTTTCATCTAGCGCCATCATCAAGTCAAAATTTGGATTTGTCCAATATTTTACTTTATAACCAAATACCTGTAAAAACTAGTGACATTCCCATCAGCCTCAGCTTCATTCTGGGTTCTGTGCTAATTAGCTAAACTAACATGCTGAACATGGCAAACACTGTGTCCCAATTCCAATCCGGTCCCTACATCCTCCCACTGCGTGACGGAGTGAACTCGGTCTGTAGTCACACTCACAGCTAAAGGAAGCATCCTCTTTAAGATGTAGGGTATAAATACAGCAGCAAGTTCGTGAAGTTCCCTCACTCAAACCCCCCTCACTTACTGTAAAGGTCCCATATTGTAAAGAGTGACATTTTCATGGCTTTTATATTATAAAGCAGTTTTAAGTTCTATATAAATACTGTGAAAGTATCAAAACACTTAATCAACGGAGAAATACACACAGCCCGTATTCAGAAACTGAGCTTTTGAAACAAGCCTTCAGGATTTCTGTCCATTTGTGATGTCACAAATCTACAATATTTAGACCATTTCAAAGTTTCAATGGTAAACATTCTAAATGGGTCCCAGATTATTTTCTGTATGTGAATGACATCAGCTGACAGGAAGTAAACATGGACCCAAGCTGTTGCAATTCCATTGAATTGCACTAAAATGGAGCGTTACAGACAGAGGGTAAATACAGGTATATTAAGACAGACAGTATGAGGAAAATAAAGTTGTTTTTTTAACATTACAGCATGTAAACATGTTCTAATAGAAACACAAAATACAAGTATGAACCTGACAATGAGCATAATATGGGACCTTTAATTTCTGTATTTAAAACACTTACGCCGCTACCGTCTCATTCTTGCGCATGTGCGATGCAAGTCTAGACCACAGAGTTTGGTCCAGATGAGTGTTTTAAATTGTATTATATTTTAGCCAGAATACATGTTGAATGCGTACATGTATGTTTATCGTTATCCAAGCACAATCATTTTGAGGAATAGAATAAACTTACTGTGGGCTCTTGGTTGATATGTTTCAGAACTGGTGTTTCAAACGAGATCACCGGCCTGAGCAGGAATGATATAACATTAGATCATTATAGAAAACTTAGCACACATAATGTATTGAACCATTGCAATTTATATTATTGATATTCTTTCTTTTCTTACCTCATCTGCCTTTTGTCTTGAGTTGTGTCCAAAAAGTCAGTGTTGGGCTCAATGTCCTAGAAGACGAGACACCTTTTAGCGAGTCGTCCGAGTGCTCTGCTCTTCGGCTTAGGTGTTAAACTCTGTGGAGACGAAGCAAACTCACACTATTATCTTTAGAAATATTCTTTATCTCTTCCCTCCATGCGTTAGTCGACCACCAGGGCGGGTTGTCATATAGATGTGACACCCAGTAAGTTGTGTATGATTGGATGGTGTGTGATGTTTGGGTGGTGAAACATCTTGCTCTGTGAGTCTGGTCTCAGCTGATAAGGGTGGGGTCCATGTTTGGCTCGGTGGGCTCAGCTCTCCTGATGTCATAAGCATTCAATAATCACATAAGAACAGGCTTCCATACTCATATACATGTATTATTTATTAATACACACAGAAAGGGTTGTGCTATTTTTTGATACTTTCCCGGTGGCATTAGTTCTTAAATATGATAGTACTGGTACATCACATTACTGAAACATTTTCATCAAACATTTGTCTTAGTTTCTAATTTAGTCATGCATCAGAATTACCAGCTGACTTAAAAAAGAGGGGGATCTGGGAAAATGTGGGATGTGTAGGCTAAAATTGGGCTAATGTCACTTTTGGAGGACTGTATGTGAAACAAGTGGAGTTGTGTGAAGGGCAAACTTCCAGGAAACATAACACATTTTTTTGTAACTTCTCCCTTTCTGTGCACACGGTCATAAGCTAAATACAAACAGCAACTAAGGTAAAAAAGTGGTTTAAAGTCATCAGTCCTTCCTTTTAGTGTTTTGAATGTGTAAAGATTACATACAGTATACAGTAGATTACATTTATCCATGAATTGTGAATTTACAGCCAATTTTCCTCATGCCCAGATAACTAACATGTCAGTAAAGCAAAGTGACTTGATTTTGGTTGTTTAGATACGTTTAAACACAGAAAGTTAACCTGACATTTCTTAAAAGAAATGGTTTCAGATTAACTTTCATTCCAAACTACCTCCCATCTATGCTTTATTTTACTCCCATGCTTAATTCAACTGCAACTGGGTTGTTGACGTGACATAACATTTTCACTGTCACACAAGATAAAATGAATATAATTAGTATATTATACATATATATAATTAGATTTTTTTAATTTTTGAGCCAAATCTCAAAATTGTCCCATGATATGACTGTTTCAAGCATGGTTCAATAAATTATAACTTGTATAAAGTAAAAAGAAAGCATACAAATAGTGATGAATACCTGAGGCATAAGAGTTAATTTAAGTGTTTATTTTAGTAAATACTAAAGCAAGCTTTTTTTTTTACCGTAACCATATATTTCTAAAAGTGTAGGATACATTTTATCACTAAATACCATGTCCTCCTGTGTGACACCATATCCTAATTTAAAATTGGGCAATTCCATTGACAACTTTATTTAGTTGAAGGACCCCATTCAAGGCCATGTTACTGAAGCCCATGACGTGTACATGACAAGTTTTTGTCTCATAATTGTCACACAAGTGGACAAGGTCTCTTTAAGAAGCATTTTAAATAATTAAATACGATTGGTTTAACTCCATGTTATGCTTTTTTGTCAATTTTCAATGTTTTTAAATGCAATAATTGCCGTAGCTAAAATATTTTCTGCAATTTTTGCATTTCAAAAATTTAGTTTTACAAAATAAAATACTGCATATTTGTCAACAACCCAACTACCAGTTTACAGCACAGTTTAACTGCCAGCTCTTTGATGAGCAGAGTGTTTTAAAGAGGAGAGAGAGAAAAAAACATTTTCTTTTCTATTGAGGTACACCTCCCTCTGCTGGGCAAATTTCAGACCTTAAAAGTACAGTCAACTGTGATTTTGTTAATAAATTGTTGCACTAACATGAGTTTTTATTTTGTCTTTATAGAGGAACTACGCCCATTTTCAATTTTCATACATGTTATAGTCTAAGACAGTCCAAAAAATGTAAGAACAACTCTCAATATCTGTTGTAAATTGTATAGTTATGTTTGTGCTTGAAGTTATATTTGATGTATTGTGTTTAAAAAAACATGTGAATACACAAACTGGTTGTCTGCACACATGAACACGTGTGCCTACACTGTATATTAGAGATGTAAGGTTTTGTTTTCTGTGTGTACAAACAGAAAAAAACATCACTTTCTGAGAGAGATGAGGAAACACTCTTTAATTTGTATGTTTCCTATGACTTCTCTCTGCATTTTAACTCTGTGTTGCAACTCCAGTATCCTTATACAGGCTAATCACTATATGTAATAATCTTATATATCTGTATAGGCTATGTCTCTTAACTTAATCACTGGTTTATTATGATTATTTAGTTGTAATGTGACTGGTCTTATTGCTGTTGTGGTTGTTATGGTTGTTATGGTACACCCACGCTGCTGCTTGTGTCATTTCCGGTAGAACACTCTTCGTTTGTTCACAGTGAGAGGAGTTGTGTGGATTTTATTTGGGAGCGGCCCTTCAGTCCATCTCCTCTGAAGCTGCATCAAGACACCTGCATCAAGCAACAACAACATAGGAAGTCAGGCCTCCAAAATAAAAGCATGAATTGACTTTGCTTTGGGATGTGATAGGAAGCAATCATACAATGCAAGTGTAAGTAAGCCTAAGTGAACGACAGTAAATGAAATGTATACACAAATGCAATATACAAAAAGTCTAATTGGACTCCAGGATACTCTTCAACTTATACAGGTGCATCATTGAGCATCCTGACTGGCAGCATCACTGCCTGGGAGGCCTATGGCACACCCTCAATCCTAACGCTCTTTTATGTCTTATTTTATCACTTTTTTTTTTTTTTTAACTTCTGTGATTTTCTAATGTTGGAGGGAGCCTGAGATCTAAGATTTTCATTGCCAAAGACTGCTTCTTTGTAATTGCTGTGCACATGACAATAAAGAACTTGAAAAACTATAAAATACTAAATAATAAGACTAAGCTACTGAAGTTACCCTGCACTATATTCATTTTTAACAGCCTCTTCTGCACTATATTCACTTATTTAATAGTCGTGTATCACAGCTGTTACCCTGCACTATATTCAGTTTTAACAGTTTTCTTCATCTCCTTGTATTTTTATATCTGGTATATTTTTTTGTACTTTGCACTTTTAACTTTTTTACTGCCTTTTTACTAACATGTTTTGCACTATGGAACTGTGATGCTGGAAACTTGAATTTCCCTTGGGATCAATAAAGTTACTATCTATCTATCTATCTATCTATCTATCTATCTATAATAATAATGATAAAACAAATGTTTTAATTTTGTGAATGTAAACAGTAAATGTGCATACATGTGTAGATAAAGATAATTACCATGTTATAAAGTCAAATCATATTGGTAATTAGTAAATTATCCCTCACTGTTTTCCTGTCTTGTCTTTCCCGTCTCCTTTAGAGAGATAATGTGAGAAGCTCAGTCATCCGTGAGGGACTTGGAGTAGAGCCTCTAATCCTTTGTGGCCCCGGGAAACGGAAGTTCGGGGTCCCCCGCTGGAACTGTTGACCCCAGCGACCCGGCCCCAGATAAGCAGTTGAAGATGATGATGAGTGAGTGTTTTCCTGTCTTCCGTTCCTTTTCAGTGCTTCATCAATGTGCTACTTATGCCTACAGAAGGCCATGTGTTCAAATGTGCTTTTAGTCTTCGTTATAAGATAAGATAAGATAAGATAAGACAAAGCAGCAAAGCACAGATACAGAGGTACAGGTGTACAAAAAGATTATAAAACAATAAATAGAAATACAGAATATACATATTGAATGAACATAGTGAATAGACATAGCGTGTACCGTCCGTCAATAAAAAAATTGATTGTACAATAAATAGATGTAATATGTGCAGTCTATAAAGTGGTATATTGGATGTAGTGTAAAGTAAGTTTAAAGTTTAAAGTTCACCAGTGGTTAGGAGAGGTGGTTGCAGGTAGTGCAGATATATTATATTATAGGGTGAGTTGCCGTAATGTGGGACACCTAATATGCCTAAATGCTTCAAAACTATTATCGTCTTTATTCATTATTTTATATGTGTTTATTCATATTTTTGGTATAGTCTTATTGTTTGTTTGACTTTGTTTAATAACAGCAATAACATGAATTACCTTTACATTAATTAAGGTGATTTTTAGGCCACTTAACAGACGTCTCAGTGTCCCACATTTCTGACATGACTGTCACACATTAGAAAATCAAGATTTGTCTGAGACAACTTGGCACTAAGAGTACTGATATGTTTACCATTTCTTTTATGAGTGTGATATCTTAATTTCTTTTCTTGTTTGATTAGGACACATCCTGGGGATGTGGGAGTGGTACTCAGTTTGGATTCAATATATTGGCTTCATATCACAAAATATTCCAGAAATGTGAAATACATTAGGCTAATTCACCCTATAGAAAACAACAAAAACAAATGAACAGAAAGGTGTTTTGAAATCATTAAAAAGCTCAATATTATTATGTCCCCTGGGAGACAGAACGCCTTTAATCTGTAGTGTTGAGTGTCTCTGTTCCTCTCTGAGTCTCTCTAACTTGACACTAGTGACACCCTCACAGAGCACCAATGGGTGCCTCTCTGGGCGCTTCTGTCATTGCGTTGGTTGGTTCCTGGAAAATATTGCTTCATACTCCCAATGACCCTCCCACCGCTGGAACAGCTGCATCAAGCCAGCTGGAACATAGACACACTTAACCGGATGTAACCAGCCTTACTTCAGAATAAAGGAAAAAGATGTGCCATTATTGGGTGGAAAGGAAAAGTACTGGGGAGACTAGAATAAGATTAACTTAAAACACTGAATTGAACGACAGCATTGAATGAAAGGTGAGCATACAGCAGCACGATGTAAATGATTGACGCTTCTGCTCCACTGTTCAACATTCTTTCAGTTTATGACATAAATATTCATCAGATATGTGTGTTTATATACTGTATATATATATATGTTCTTGCCTTCTTCTTTACCATCATCGTTTAGCAACTTCTTTAAATCTAATTCTCAAATTCATTCACATAATACTAGACAGGTTAATCAACTTCACCAGAACATGGCCAGTACTCCCTCAGATATCGTGGTGAACAAATATGGAAAATACATGTTATCAAGAGCTCATTATCCTTAGAACATTTTAAAAGGAAATTATCATCACATTTAATTCATGATGTCTAATTATCTTTTGATATGTTTTAGATATATTTTCTTTTTTTTTCCTGTACTGTTTTTTTGTGTGTATTTCATTGTTTTTATTAGATTGTTTTCCACTGTTTGGTTGGTTTTTCTGCACATTTTGTGTACTTCTTGTTGTTGTTTAACTTTTGTTGTATTTTTTAAATTATGTTAGTTTAGATCTTTCTTCCTTTTTGTTATTGTTTTTTTTCTCCTGGGGTTGAGGGTTCTTTGTATAAGCCTGCAAGGCTTCTTGACCTCTCCTGACACATTTCTTGTTTTTTTTTATTGACTGGACTTTGTGCAGTTTTATATATGTGCAAATAAATAAATAAATACAAAATTGTGTTCGTATATGGAGGCTTTATTTTGAAATTTGCAGCAGGATGTGATGTGTTTAAAGCCTGCTGTCTAACTTGACAGTGATGTGGACGCACTAAACCTTCTGTAGGAGCTGCGCGTTGATCCAACTCCTCCGACCGCAACAGCTTCTAGTGTTTCTAGTGAGAGACTGTCTGTGATCATATGGAGGGTTTATTGTGAAGTGAAGGGATTAAAACACGCTGGAGACTTTCTCACTCTCTCCTCTCTGGACTCTTGGACACTCCTTAATTTTTTTTTTTATTCGCCTTATGTGGACCTTAGTTCAGCAGCAGGATCCCAGCAGACAGTCCCTGGTGGTTTGGTAAGTTCACACTTTGTGTGTGTTTTATTCTAAATGATCGATGAGTTCCTGTTTAAAACACCACAGAGACTGTTAAAGAGATCTATAGGCGAGTCAGAGAGTCAGAGAGGCTTCACAGAAATCTACCCACGAAAAAACACACAATGTAGGAGGTCATAGGATGGTACAGCAGCCTGCCTTAAGAACAGCAACACTACCAGTACCAACAGAATATAACACCAGTAATACCAGCACATCACTATGGAAACCCACAAGGGGCACAGAAATATCAATAAATACATTTAATTGATTAATAACTAATTATGCAATAAAAACAGCCAATTTGTTTATTCATTAATCTCTGAATAAATAGACTAAATTACAAAGTTATTCAATGTTTGTCATGTTAATGGGCAATAAAAAGAAGAAATATATAAAAAAAATCAATAGTTCAAATTATAAGGGATTTACAAAAACACCATAAAACAGTAAATAAGTACATAATTTAAAATACATTAATAAATTCATGAATAAGTTGTAGGATGGTACAGCAGCCTGCCTTAAGAACAGCAACACTACATGTAACCACAGAATATAACACCAGAATAACACCAGTAATACTAGCAGATCACTATGGAGGACCACAAGAGGCACAGAAATATCAATTAATACATTTAATTGATTAATAACTAATTGTACAATAAAAATAGGCAATTTTGTTTACAAATGTATTCATGAATCTCTGAATAAATAGACTAAATTACAAAGTAATTCTATTATAAAAATTAAATATTAATCTATAGTTCAAATTGAAAAAAGGGATTTACAAAAACACCTTAAAACAGTAAACAAGTACATCATTTAAAATACATTAATTAATTCATGAATAAATAATAGAATTATTAAGGGAAATGCTAATTTATAATTATAAAACCTGTATTCTTAATTCAATTTGTGCATCCAGTTATTTATTCCTCTTTTTAAAACAAATATAATTTTAAATTCCATTATTTACTTATGAATTCATTAATGTATTTTAAACTGTTTTTGTGAATCCCTTTTTAATTTGAACTATTTATTGATGGATTAATATTTCATCTGTAAATTATTTTTTTAAATGTTTCTTTTTATTGCCCATTAAAATGTCAAATAAAGAATTTAGTCAATTTATTCATAGATTAATATATATATTTGTAAACAAATGTATTAATAAGATAAGATATTCCTGTATTAGTCCCACAGTGGGGAAATTTGCAGTGTACAGCAGCAAAGGGGATAGTGCAGAAACAAGAAGCATCAGCAAAAAGCAAAAAGCAAAAAACAACACAGTAAAAAAAAAAAAGCGAAACAAAATGAACAATTTAATTAGAAGGAAATATAAAAATAGGAACAATATAAACAAGGGGAAATATATAAATAGGAACAGTATATACAGTACAGTACATATAATGCCTATTTTTACTGTACAATTAGTTATTAATCAATTAAATGCTTCATTACTATTTATGTGACTCTTGTGGTCCTCCATAGCTCACAGCATAACCAGTATAATCCTCAAAAACAAAAAAAATATAATCAGCAGTTTATTACGTGTAATCTGGTTAGTTTCATTTTGCAGTTAAATCATGAATTATTATTATTATTATGTGTGATCATCAGAGGACCACAACACTCCCGAGGGAAGACAATAGCATGCATCAAAGATTCAGACATGAAGCCCACACAGGACTATAATAAACATTTGTTATATGATTTGATGTATTTTGATGACCTCTAGTTAATCAAATAACAGCACTAAGTGAACCGAGGACCCTCTGCACACCTTTGAAGACATCTGGTGGTCCTTTCCTTTTACAAACAGGCCTGTTGGGCATCAGTCAAACACAAAGAGAGCTTTCAGGTATCTGTTGAACAGTGGAGTGAGTTGCCTAAAGTGGGACACCTAAGCTCCAGAGGGTGTAGGTCTTCCTCAAACAAACAAAAAGTCAATAAAGATATTGGTTAACACAAGCTGGTGTTATGTGAGACATGACTGTCCCACATTAGAAAATCAGGATTTGTCTGAGACAACTTGGCATTAGAGTACTGATATGTCTACCATTTCTTTTATGAGTGTGATATCTGCATTTTCTTTTCTTGGTTTGATTAGGACACATCCTGGGGCATTTCAGAGTGGTACTGGGTTTGGATTCAATGTTTTAATTGGCTTCATATCACAATATATTCCAGAAATCTGAAAGGGTTATTCACCCTACTATTGGTTCAGTTCATTGGAGCGTACTTTTGTTAACGAACTAAAGAGATCCAGCTCTTTTTTTGTTTCATGTTAAAGTTGAGGAATTGACCAGCAGCCAAAAAAAGCTTCAAAATATGAATGATAGATGATAAAAAGAGAAATTTGACTGTCTGTAATTCCTTTTCTCGGCTCAGTGCATATAGGAAATGGCAACTGCTCTCAGTGGCCGCAACCCCGGGGGACGAGGACCGAACCGAAGCAAGGGGCGGATTTTAGGCATTATCGATGCCATCCAGGATGCGGTGGGGCCGCCGAAACAAGCGGCTGCCGACCGGCGGACTGTCGAAAAAACCTGGAAACTCATGGACAAAGTTGTAAGTTTGGAGCGATAAAGGCATCAGGCCTGTCTGCCAGATGGTAACAGATGCACACGCAGAGGTGGAGCTAATGATAAATGGGGTGCACATGTGTTCTCTGATCATTCTCTGATTCACTTAATTCAAGTATATGTTTGATATCCTCTAATGTTACACATCTAGGCTCGTAAATACATGCACATAGCTATGATAACTCATGTGTCCATGAACATTGATTTGTTAAACCTAATTCAACCAGATGCTAAATAGTGATAGGCCTTCTGGTAACATTGCTAGTTAGTTGGCTGAGGTGGAGAAGTGTGTTGACTGCAATAAGGATAATGAAGTAATTTGCATAATGCTCTTTATTTTATGTACTCTTCTATAATACTCTTTTATTATTGACCTCAGTTTGCCTTTGAGCAGAGTTAGAGCTTCAATTTCAAGAGGTCACATCAAAAATCTGCATATAAGATGCCATCAAATGTCCATGTGATCCTGCTTGGCTGTTCTGTCAAATGCCTGCTCACTTTTGGTAAATGCTGGAGCATCAAGCAAGCGGTCATTAATGGATTTCTTTGCCACAGGTCCGCCTCTGCCAAAATCCCAGACTTCAGCTGAAAAACAGTCCGCCGTACATCCTGGATATCTTACCCGACGCCTACCAGCACCTGCGACTTACACTGGGCAAATATGAAGAGAACCAGAGACTCACGCTGCTCAGTGAGAACGAGTACTTTAAAATCTACATCGATAGCCTTATGAGGAAATCCAAACGGGCCATCCGGCTCTTCAAAGAGGGAAAGGAAAGGATGTATGAGGAGCAGTCACAGGACAGGTAAGAGAACTTTTGATTTTGATTTTGAGACGACAATGCAGGGTGACCGTGCTCATGGCGTACAGAGGGTAACTGACTTGACCTGCTTTGACCTCTCACTGGAAAACCAAAGATTACAGATTACATTTGTTAAGCTGACGCTGGACCAAGGTGCAGCCTGAACAGATGAGTTTTCAGTCTGTGGCAGGAGATGTGTAGCGTTTCCGCTGTCATGATGTCAATGGGAAGGTTGATCTGTCATGACTTTGTTGAGCCGTAGCCGGGCCCCCTTCGTAGTGAGGGTAGCGGTAACTGGCCGCAGCAGAGCGTAGTGGAGAGGTGATAACTCTGTGACGCCTTCCAGGCACAAACTGAGTAAAGCAGACAATGTGACAGTAGTTTAATAGATTACAGTTTTGTTGATGATTTAAGCATTAAAATGCTCTTCTTCGTTCAGGTCCCCCTAGTTCCAAGGCTGCATGTGTGCAGTATTCTGTGGGTTAAGCATGTCGAGTAGATGCTGCAGGATGCCCTCTATTCAGCTCAGCTGTCACTGTTGTTTTAGAATAATATAACAGACAGGATGTGAGTCGTCTCTGGCATCGCTGCGCTCGTTTTCTTACTCACTGACAACGATGGTCACGGTGGTAAAACAAGAGATGACAGAGCTGAGAGTTTCATCAAAACTAAATGAAGCTACATTTCATCTATAGCTCAGCTTTGTACTTCAGATGTGTATCATCTTACGGCCCACAGCATCAATTTAAATCCACAATTCACTCATATCTGGCATACATTGAATTTCAAATCTAAAACTGTGTGGTGATATACCTCTTAGTTCTAGAGCTCACTATATCTTAATTAAGTTGCAAGTTACTAATCTGTCATTTTGGTGTACTGCAATTAACTCCAACATGATCTTGATCATGAGGAGGCAGGAGTCAATGCGGTGTCTATGTCAATATGTCTATGACTGTGATGATGATGATGATGATGGTGATCTTAAGTGAGAGGTTTGCCCGTTGCGAGGGTTACAGGAAGGACACCCAGCAGTTCTGTCCTCCACGGTCTAATTTGCAAGCTGCGACATATCAAACACTGATTTTGGTTTGTGGCCCTGTAACCGTCCGTCTGGCATGTCATCTTTACTTAAGTCAGCCCACCGTGATGGTGATGTGTTAGATGCGAGCCTGACTGACTCGGATTAAAGAGAGAGAGAGAGAGAGGGAGGTGAAGACGGAGAAGTGAAAGAGAGGAGAGTTGGAAGGAGAACAGAAAGCAGCGGCATATTTAGCAGAAAATGTATGTTGCAGTTGGTTTTGGTTATCTGTGTGTAGCAGCCGATGCTGCTGAATTCTTCATCTTGTGATGCATTATACTCAAAAATGTCACATTTCTGCGATTGTCAAATTGCTGACAGGAAGTTTGCCATTATTAAAGCAGCATTGGGTGGAAATGGAGCAAATATGATTAAAAAAAGTTATTTTTATAAAACGTCACTATATCCTGACAGTAGTGCATGAGACAGGTAATCAGAAAAAAATCATGTTCCTCTGTGTCCTCCGGTGTCCTCCGGTGCTCCTAATGGCATCTGCAAGATTTCACAGACCGGAGGAAAACAACCAATCAGAGCTGATCTGGAGTCTGCCGTCTCTGAGTCGGCTGTCAATCACTCGTGAACTCCGACCAAACGGTCAAACTAGGCAGCGCTGATCAAATATGGATCAATATTCTGTTACTGTAATGCTTATTTCTCGTCTCAAATGTTTTCAGAAACATCTTGTAGTGCACTGTTTAGCTGTAAAATGAGAAAGTTTGTGACACAGCAGCCATGTTGAGATCTGTTGAGGAAATACCAAGCACCGCCCAGCAGCTGGAGCACAGCCAGTAGGAACTCTCTCTCTGAAATGATCTGTGATTGGCCAAAGTCTCCCGTCACGGGCTAGAATTTTTAAAGCCTGAAAACAGATGATGGATGATGATGATGATGATGGATGAAAACAGCGCCATGAGGAGGTGCAGAAGTCTAGTTTTCTCTCAGAACACTTGAATTACAATATGCTGAAAGGTTATTATGGAATTTTTACTATATACTATACATATACTATTACACTATGGGTAAATATACAAACACCCCACCTTAATCCTATAATGTTCCAGTTGGAATATTATTGGAGTACTATAGGTCTACTATAGAAGATGCATAGCCCAAGTATAATAATATCAATAAAATCACAACTGATTATGACTGACACAGTATAACATGCTTAAACAAAATAATGAATTAATAGGAATAATCACAAGAGATTGCTGATAGCGGCGAGACACACGCCAACATGTGAATAAGGGGGCACTTATTTCTTTCCACTTCAAGCACTGTTCAAACACCTTAAAAAGAAGAG
>CAKALU010062940.1:1985-12684 GCA_916700995.1 Hozukius guyotensis
TCATCCCACAAATGCATGATCCTTACAAGTTGGACATCATTGTGAAGGTAAATAAACAGGCTTTCCAACGATGTAAAATACAATGCCAATAAGCATTGCAACAACGGAGAAATAATCCACCAAACACAAGTTTCCGAACTTTTGTTTCCCAGTTTATGTAATAATACTATACTGAAAAACTACTTTTTTTCATGTTTAATATTGCTCCCCTATGGTACATATATGTAATAATACTATACTGTTGGGTTATTTGTGTTTTAAACTTCCACATCCTCCAGGTGGAAGATCTGTTATTCTACATTTTGTAAATTGTTTTTCATACTCAATTTGGATGTAAATACTGATCAATTTACAATCACAGTTATCATTTACAGATAGGCCTTCAGAATATATTTAAATGTTACATTAAAAGGTCTTGACTAAACTGTAAAATCTGCATTACACAGGATTATCTCCACTGTGGTTTAGTGAAGTTTATACAGTACTGTATTCCAAAACGAGAATGTGACATGGGGATTCTTACCCAGCAGTATAGTATTATTACATATATGTACCATAGGGGAGCAATATTAAACATTAAATAAACAAATTAAATTAAATTAAATTAAGGGCTATAGGTCTGCACCTGTAATTCATATTCTTCTATTATACTAAGAAGTTTCAAAGCATTTTTGTTTTTCATGACTTTAAGGGCTTTTATGTAATAAAAGAAACTCAGAATGAAACACATTAAACCTAGGTTTCACTTTTTCATATACTTGGATTTGTGCAAATAAAATTTTCCCAGAATGAGAATGTTATTCACCAGAAAGTCATCTTTGTTAATGTCCATGACAAGTCCATAAACAATGTCCTTTTGAGAGAAGTTTCCCAGATGAGAAACTTTTGGGAAAAGCCAGTCATCCACTACCCGACTCTGCAGGGAGAATGAATTCCAGTGTAGAGTTTCTTTTGTTTTTGCAGACCTTTATGTGGACTCGAAAACTGTCTCAAATCCTGAATTTATACGTTCTAAAAACGAAACGTATGTCCAGTTATTACAGGTTATTGATTTATATTTCCTTTCAGTCAAACAACTCCAATGTTACAAATGCTGCAACCTGTTGGTTCCTGTACAAACAAAAGTCTGCATATCATCCTCACCGAAGAAATAACCTGGAAAATACGAAGAAAACAAGCTGACAACATTTGGCTTGGATTTTTTTTCCGTTTATTAAAAATATTCAGTCCACAGTAGTTCAGATTTTGGCACCAACAATATAAAAACAAGTTAATCAAAAATAAAGTGTACACCCCAAAAAAGCATTGAACAAAATGCCTGAATAAAAGGGATAAATAAAAGAAATGAATTAAAAAATAAACAAAAAAATACAAACATTTATGTAATTAAAATGCATTTCACTTGGAAATAATGGTGAATTTTCCAAAAGGCCAACATTTTTTTCTTCTTTTTTTTCGAAATAACAGTTTTGGTCAGTCAGCTTTTGCTTTATACATTTCATAGGCACTATACCTTATGTATCTTTTAAAATACCCACATTACAGATCACAGAATCCCATCTACATGGTGACTTCAAGAGCCTATACTGTAATAATAGCAAGGCAACGTTTTTTTAATACCAACTCAAAAGTAACAGTGCTTATCTTTTTAAGGAAAGTTTGTTGTTTTGAATTTCTTGTAATCTAAAAGAGAACTCTTAGTGACCCGTTGCTCTGCTCATCAAAATAGCAGGACACTGACAGTATTGTACGTCTTTTACAACAGTAAGCTCCTTCTTTCCAAAGAATGCTGATTATTCCAGATAATAAAAACTGTCTAATCAATTTAAATCTGACTGCGATGGTCAGGTTTGTCTGGGTCAGTCAAGACCTGGGACGACTGTAAAAGTTGTTTTGGCCAACAAAGTAAATACTGCATGACTTTGGAATTCCTTTGCTGATTCGGAAATGTCTAAGGACCCAGAAAATGCATTGTACCATTACCTAAATATTGTCTGAATATACATTAGTCACAGTGAGACTCAAAATGTAACAACAGTTATTATCAGGGAACATAATTATATAAAACCAGACGCATTTGAAGTGGTGTGTTTCGACTTGGTCAAAGGAAGATAATCGTCATGGAATGTTTTCAAAAAAAGTCCCAATGCAACAGTAAAAAATACACAACAATACTGCATCTGGTGTGTGTGTGTGTGTGTGTGTGCGTGTGTCAACACTATAGGCAGGATTGAGGTGATAAAGCAGCAGGATTTGTGCTCTAACAGATTGATGTCAAAAACTCCTCCGATGAAGAATTCCTTCTTTCTACTGAAGAAGAAACATGAAAGGTTGGACAGATGTTTGAAAAGGCACAGAGGTTGGTGTAGAAAAGTCTCGTTAAGGCACTTAAATTTGGCGAGGGAACCTTTAAAAAGGCAAAGATCTGATGGAAATGTCTTCTTTTAGGGAAAACAGGAGGAGGCTTCCTTCTTGAAGTGGTAGTGACGCTGTAAGGGGTCTCACTTCTTCATCCTCCTTTACTCATCCTCCTCCTCCTCCTCTTTAATCTGACGGGGTGTGAATGTCTGCGAGCAGCTCCGGCCTCAAACACTCGATCGGACACTGGATGTTCTGGAGAGCAGAGGAGGGAAGGGCAAAGAGAGAGAAACGATGTTGTGATTTATTAGTTTTGACTTGGTTCACAGCAACATCCTCTATATCAAGGAGAAATTACAGATCACCAAATCTATGCTGAATTGAACACTTAATGCTTTCATAGTGGGTAGGGCTGCCCACCTTCTTGGTCGATTAGTCGACTCGAATAGTAATTTTATTACTGCTTTTTTCACGCTGAATCGCTTGTTTCCAAGAAACTTATGAGCACATCTCTGGTAAACACAAGGTTTAAAGTGGTGCTTTTGTGTGATTCTTTGCGGTGAAACTCAGTTTTACAGATCTGTTGATTAAGTCAACTAAACGATTGGTCGACAAAATCGTATGAGTGTTAGTCAACTAAGAATATATTTGGTCGAGGACAGCCCTAATAATGGGTTTAGTTGAAAGAAAGGGTGAGTAGATACTGGATTTTGTGGAGAACAGACCAGGTATTGTTGAATTTTAGGGTTTAAGTTGTATTCAATTCAAGTTTAAAGTGGTTAGAGTATGTATGCAGTGTGTTGATGTTGTTGATCTGTGATTAAATAGTAATATTAATTTATTGATCTGTTTTATTTTAGAACAGAATATTTGTTTTAATAACTACTTCCCAAAATGTCATCATGACATTTAACAAAGGTAGACAGGAAATAAATAAATAAACAACAACAAAAGAATAAAAGGACACACAACAAAACTAAAAATACTACTACTACTACTACTACTACTACTACTACTACTAATAATAATAATAATAATAATAGCAGAATATTAATAGTAAAACTTATAGTGAGACACTGACCAGTTTGCGTAGAGCGTTTTCTCTGTACCGGTCGAAGACGTCTGAATGAACAGGTTGAAGGAGGTCAGCGTCCACATCAGTGTGTCCTACCGGCCTCTTGCAGTCCTCACAACGCCAGCCCTGAAGAGAAGGAGGGAGAGGTTGATGCTCACACACACAACACACTGTCTGAACACAAAGACTCCATAATGCAGGTTCTAATCGTAGTACGCATCAACATTAACCATAAAGCAGCACTGAATAGGTTTGCGTTACACACCTGTTGTCCTCCATAGCAGGTGCAGGTACAGATGGCGCCCAGGTATTCCTTCTGCCACTGGTTTCCCACGTGGTACATTTTCCCATCGTCAAAACATGTCGACTCATCTGGAGGGAGAGAGTTTCATATTAAAGAGCAGTTCTCAATTCATTTCATAACAGACATGAATGGGCAAAGTGAGAAAGAATTGAAAGAATAAATATACAGGAACCATCCTGTATCATAAGCCTGACGTCTCAGTGAGTACAGGCCTAATTCTGTTTCTGTGTGTGTGTCAGTCTATACTTACGGGGTTCACATTTGAATTCTCCCTTGCCATTGCCCAGGCAGGTGCAGCTCATCATGTGACCATTCTCAGCCTGGCGATCCCACTTCTCTCCGACGCGGTAGTTATTATTGTTGTCATGACACCACTCTGAAGGAGGGAGGAGATGTAGGAACAGAGAAAGAGAGAGAGAAAGAGAAGATAAAGGGAGCAAGGAGCAAGGAAGGGAGAAGAGAAACGCATGATGACGGCATGGAGGAGGAGGAAAGTTGGATCAGAAATGGCAAAGATGGGGAGAGCAATTCCAAAGGTCAAACTTTTCCTCTTCACATTGCAGATAAAGATTCACAGAAACTGATTTTTCCACACAGCAAAATTCAACAACATCTGTAAAACAAACATAAAACACAATCTGCAAAAAATACATTTGTATTTCAAAACAACATGTGATCACATCCTTTAAAAAAATAGACAGTAGTCTGAGTGAGTTTCTCTGGTTCCCAGTTGAATACACACATTGTCCCAGTGGAGACACGCACACATAGACATACAGGCGGGTGATGGATGGTGATCTCAGTTTCTGGTATTGTCGTGTTAGCTACATGGACAATACAAATAACTGAGACTGAAGCTGGCCAGTTAGCTTAGCTGTCTCTGTCACAGGTTAAAGAGGCAGATCAGAGACACCAACATGGGCAGACCACAAACAGATTCATACAGTATCTGAAAATAATATGTAAGACTATATACAATTAAACAGTCTGCTATAAATGATGTAGTTACCGTTGCTAAGGCTGCCCATGCCGTCACTTTAGTACTGCGTGTTGCTGCACATAGAACACTTCTATGGCTTTTGAACTGTAGCTAAGGAATTTATAAAGTGTGTGACGTAAAACATTGTTTTGTGTCCCACATAACTCCAACAAGTCTTTTCAGTTTTGTCTATGATCCTCTTATAAATTCCTCTCGAGTAAATCACATAGAATTATTATGTTTTCTAATTCCATGGTGTGTTTGCAAAGCATGCTGGGATGGGGTTATTAAGCTCACTCACTGGATGAATCACACCTAAAATGTCCGCTGCCCAGCCCCATGCAGCGGCACCACAGCTTGAAGCCCGTCTCCGACATGCGCTCCCACTCGGAGCCCACCTCGTGGTAGGTCTGCGTGAACGTGTCGTAGCACACGTCCCGGTTGCCGGTAATGGGGATGTCACCTGGAACTAAGGGATGGAAGAAATGTGTTGAGAATAGAGCCATCTGATGTGGTTTACCTTCACAAAGACAGATGATACACACATTACGCTCTATAATTTGATTTAAATGTTATAGTCATCAAATTTTTCATATTAAAACATTGTTAAAAACATTTATTATAGTGTCTCTATACAGTTACTATTCATAATAAGACTTTATATGATTAACTAATCGTACATCTTTGTGTATACATGTGCTACATAGGAATGCATATTAAACTTTAAACATATTAAAGAGGACATATTATGCTTTTTCCCTTTCCTTTAGTGCGTTATAGGCTATAGTGTTTTATTCATGTAAAAGGTCTGCAAAGTTATAAAGTCCACACCAAACCTGCCTTTTCTCCCGTAACGTGGTGATGTCACCAAGTAACACATTTGCATAATACCTGCCTAGTGGCTAGTTTAACACGGCCTTAAACAAAGCTAGTTAGAGCAGAGCCGGAGCAGAGTCCGAAGAGTTAGGTTGACCAATCACAACAGTGGGTCAGCTGACCAATCAGAGCAAACTGGGCTTTTTTGGGGAGTATGCACCTGAAAATAAGCATTAATCTTTATTGTTGTGAGAGTGGTCAGAGTGGACTACTGTACCGGCGTTGCCAACGGTTACGACTTCCTCCAAAACCTTCTCTTTAGCCCCGCCCCTCATGGCCTCCACTACGACGTTATAGGAAGCTCCGGATGTCAATCCAATCAGCGTGGCACTGTTGGAGGTGCCAGGAAGACGCATCTATATGGAGGAAGAGAAAGTTAATAAGAGGTCCTTACTTCGCCAGCAGTAAATATGTGTGTGTCTGTGACTGTGTGTGTGTGTATATACCTGAAAGCCTCCCTCCTCCAGGTGTGTAATGGGATTACAGGACACCTCATACTCTGAAGTGTGAGGGACACCAGACCAGGAGATGGTTGTGATTGTCTGTGCTTCTTGGGGCAACTCTGTTTCGTTGTCAGGGAAACCAAACGCAAGACCTGGCAGGGGACCGTCGCTCACCTGCAGGATCAAACATAGAGTACAGAGATAATGTGAGGTCATGAAATCACCAAAAAATGTTGCATATATACACTTTTATTTTAAATATTAAAGGATCGACAGCTAATATATTAGCAACCCTGCTGTTTAGCTTCTGTTTAAGTTCAGAATAAAAGAATAAAAAAAGTCTAAAATCTCTGATTACAGCATCTTAGATGTGAATATTTTGTGGTTTCTTTACTCCTCTATGACAGTAAACTGAATATCTTTGAGTTGTGGACAAAACAAGACATTTGAGGACGTCATCTTGGGCTTTGGGAAACACTGATCGACATTTCTCACCATTTTCTGGCATTTTATAACCAAACAACTAATTGATTAATCGCGAAAATAATCAGCAGATTAAATCAACAATGAAAATAATCGTTAGTTGGAGCCCTAATAATTTTATTAAAACAATATCATGAGGTACATCAGATTTACAACAGATAATTTAAGTCTCACACACCTTGACCAAGGGTACTCTGTTTCCATCAGGGCCTCTTACAGGAATATAGATCAGAGGCTCTCTGAGAGTCGGTCTCTGGCCTTCTCTGGGTCCACTGAAGGGGCCATGAAGTCCGTTATTAGGGCCCAGGCTCTGGTACTCGGTATAGATGTGCTGGCCCTGCTGGCCCGGTATGTTCTGGCCACCAGTACCAGCCAAGTGAACGTGGTTGGTGTCAAAACTGGACACAAAAAGAGAGAGAGAGAGCGATGAGGAAAGAATAACAACAGGAGATGCAAATGGGAAAATGAATGGAAAAAAATGAGGTGTTCTTGGTCTTGCATGTTTGTGCTTAATTAATAATTTCATTATGATTATGCAGGTTCTTACATCTTGTCATTGAAGGCCTCGGGGACATCCAGGATGTCAGTGGTGGGTCGGTGAGGAACAGGAAGCTGTGGCAGCTCGGGGACCAACAGCTGATGATCTGCAACTGGTTCTGATTGGACAAGAGACACATGGCTGTTATAAGCAAGTAGGGCAAAGCAAATGCACTGATCCACTAGCAGGTGAAAACACAAGATGGTTGTGTTCTCTGGGAAATAGTCAGTTATCAAATTCTTTTCAACAGGAAAACCAAAATATAGTGAAGATTTTAAAGTGTAAAAATGCTTCTGATGGATCCATACAAGCCCAGACACAGACTGATGTATAATGAGGTGTGTATTTGATCCCAGTACAGGCTATAGTTGCAACCTGGTTGGTTGTGTCAAGGGCTATATGCTTTAATTCTACATTAGCAGCAGTTAGACAGCCAGCAGAGGGCAGCAGAGCATAGCGCTCAAACATATGGCAATTGTTAAAATGTGGGAAAGATTACTTATTACTTGTTACTTGACAATGTTGTTGCCAACAGAAACAATTCATGCTGTTATGGCTTAAACGTCTGATGTAGTTAAAAATAAGTTTCAAGAAAAGAGAAGTTATTCTTCATTACGACAAATCTGCATTATCAGACCAAGCTCTCTCCTCGAGTGGAGACACGAGATTACCTCACCTAAATAGTGCAATTCTTGGCACAACTCCTGAAAGTGGGTAATATAAAAACAGCCCATAATGTTGTATTTTATAGTTTTATGAACTCTTTTGTGGGAAGACTTAATAGTTGCTAGTTTTATTATTCTACAGCAGCACCAGTTGTATGTAATACTTCAGAATATCATAATCTAAAATGAAAGGATGATGGGGATACAGTTTCCGTCAATGCCCTGTTTCTCAAAAATGACAGTGGAGTGTTGAGATTTCTTTTGACATTGTCACAATGTCTTAAATATTTTCAACATGGAAGCAATCTTCACTTTAATAAAAGAAAAAAGTTAAAGATCTGTAGTTTGCAAGGGGCTATTCATGTCAGCAGGTGGATTGTGGGTGAACTTACGTGTTCTGGCTTTGCCCACGAGAGGTGTGCTTCTCAAAGCATTCTGCAGCGCCACAATCTTAATGACGTACTCCGTTCCTGGTTTCAGACCTAACGAATACACAAAAAAGTTACAAACATTTGTTATTTGCCACATTTTTTTAAATCAATGTATGTGCATGTACGTATGTTCCATTTTGTTTACTGTGTACAGTAAATTTCATGCTCCACACTCACCGTTGATGATGGCGTAGCTCTGGCCTGCATGTGGTCTGGGGATGACCTCTCGAGGCAAACCCCCGGCCTCCTCATAGGTGACATAATACCCGGTAACCCCTGGGCTGCGTGACGGCTCCCAGGTGAAAGAGATGCTGTTCGGGTTCAGGGAGGTAAAGCGGATGTTGGTGGGCGGGACGACCAACGGTTTGGCTGGAAGAGACAGACAAATAAGTAAGTACTCATAAAAACTACATGTCATGTGCACTCCTACCAACTACACTTAATAAAGAAACATAAAACAACATCTGCAAATTACCAAAATACTGATTTGTATGTAATGAATTTTGTCCGTTCAGCATTATGTACAGTAAGGGTAAACAAACTGACAACTAAAGAGGGTGAAAATGTTATATTCACAAATTATAGTGAATCTGAAAATATTATAATGCTGGTTTGGGATTTTTTTTATACTAAAATTTGAAGCAGACTTCATTAAGTTGTCGTAAGATCAAGCTGCTATCAGCTTAATTTTCCTGAATGAACACTAGAATGTAATCCACACTAATGAAGTTTTTTTTTGTTACAAATATGTATAAATATCGTGAAACAGCAGCAACGTGAGCCGCAGAGTGCAAAACCGTGGTACCGCCAGCCGCCGTCTGACTTCCGTTCTTCCTAAAGTAGTGTTATTGTGGTAAGGATAGCCTCTGGGCGAGGCGAACAGCGTTACCACAGTTCACGTAACCGCAGTTCACGTAACCGCAGTCCACGTTACCGCAGTCTTGAAAGGGAGGAGGGGTGCTCAGTTGGTTGCAATCTGCAACCACACCACTCGATGCCACCAAATCCTACATACTGTACCCTTAGTTTATTGGTTTGTTTACTTTTAGAGCAGAAGCATAAATATAAATATATACACACATTTCTTGCCATCACGGCAAAGACGTAATATTCAAACTAATGACACTAACACAGTAGGATAGAGCTGAATGGTTACCTGTGGTGGCAGTGAGTGTGAGAGGAGCGCTGCGTCCGTTCCCTTTCAGTGTATAGATGTTGATCTTGTAATTGGTGCCTGGCTCCAGACCTGAAGTGAAGACACAGTGACAGCTCAGTGAGGGATTGTGTGCGCTTAATATTAACTACCTGATATGATTGAATTTTTCATTATTCTTACTTTGTGTGTGTAAACATGCTTGCACATTCTCACATCTGTTTACCTGTAATAGTGAATGAGCGTGAGTCGGCGCCGATGGTCCTTTGAATGGGTATGTAGCCTGTAGAGGAGGTGGTGGGAGTGGCCTCAACCAGGAAGCCAGAGATGGTTTCTGTCTTGGAGCGCCAGGTCAGGGTGATGGAGGAGTCGTTAACGTCGGAGATACGTACGCGGCGAGGGGGGCTGATGTCTTGAGGTAGACGAGGAAAGACCGAGAAAGTAAGGGACAAGAACGGCCTTTTTGCACAACACAAGAACTATCTGTAACAACGTCTGTTTTCATGAATCAAAACAATGAATTCATTTTTTCATAATATCACAATTTATGAGTTACAAACTCACTCTCCAGGGTAGTGACCTCTCCTTGGACTGGCCTGCTGGTCAGAGAGTTTTTCAAAGCATAAACATGGACTTCATAGGCAGTTGCAACCTACGGGAGATGGAGAAAAAGAGACTTCAGTCTCTCACAGTGTTGCACAATCTCCACAGGACTGAGTTCAAGTATATTGGCTGCAGCTGCAATCATGCATGTGTATGCATGTGTACCCACAGGTATGAGTCTGCCATCAATCAGAGCTTGTCATTTGTGTAAAGATAAAAATGGTCACATTTTGTTTTTGTTTGTTTTCTCCTTACGGTTTGTTCACAATGTGGTCGCAGTATATTGTTTTTGGAGCAAATAAAGTTTGCGAACCATCAGTTGGAGAGTTAGACCATCATTCGGCTATAGGGATGCTACACCCACACTCACCATGAGTCCAGAGATGTGTGCCTGTGTGGCGTCCGGAGCCAGGTTGATCTCCTTGGTAGGACCGCTCTTGTTCTTTGGGTTCACCACCACACGGTAGCCCGTGAGGCCAGTCAGGCCATTTAGTCGGTTCTCCTGACCCGGCACAGCCCAGCGCATAGTGAAGGAGGTAGGGCTGACCTGGGAGAACTGGAGGTCGGTGGGGGATGAGATGGCTGGAGGAGGACAGGAAATAAAAAGAGGGTTAGAGGGAAACAGAGCTCATCGAACACTGTCAAGTCAGAATAAAGGATTTTACACTTTTATACAATGTGACCAAAATTCACTTTCTGTTTGGTGGTTATGGTTTTCTTCTCTGCATCACATTTCTCAACATCTAGAACTCATTTCCTTCCGTACCTGTAGCTTGTGTCCCGACCAGTGG
>CAKALU010062943.1:0-18252 GCA_916700995.1 Hozukius guyotensis
GAAACTTTTATATTAAAGGGTGACTTTGGTATTGTTCAACCTGGACCCTATTTCCTCATGTTTTTGTGTCTAAGTGACTAACGGGGACAACAGTTTGTGAAGTTGGTCCGGTATTGAGGAAGAACGCTGTAGACGGGTGCTGCTAAACGGGCTGTGATGGAATCGTTCAGGGCAACTCCTCACCGTCATGTACATCCACTCAAAGTGCTCGTTGTTGTTGTCACTGACTGGCTCAGATTGTAGTGGACGTACATTGATGGCGTTGTTCCCAAAAACATAGGAAACTAGGGTCCAGGTTGAAAAATACCAAAGTAGATGAGGATACTGACCAGAACTGTTAAATGTGTGTAGATGACGTGGGTGAAGTACAGGTCGCTGGACGGGTCGCTGGGTTTGTGTGCGATGCGGAGATCGAAGAATCGAATCCCCTTCGAGAGTTGCTCCTCGATGCTTTTATCCTGCAGGAGGAGCAATTCATCAGACATGAGAAATACTTATTGCAGAATTAGCAATACCCTCTTAGTCCTACAGGGGTCACCTATATATAACACCATACATTACCTACCTGTGTAGGTAGATTAGATGTTACACCACAGCAATACCCTCTTAGTCCTACAGGGGTCACCTATATATAACACCATACATCACCTACCCATGTAGGTAGATTAGATATTACACCACAGCAATACCCTCTCAGTCCTACAGGGGTCACCTATATATAACACCATACATTACCTACCTGTGTGGTAGCCCATCTAAAGATGGCCGGTCTGGTGAGACAGTAGAAGAGTCTGTCCAGGAGCCTGAAAGCATCAGATTCAGACGGGACCAGCGGGGAGTTAATGTCCAGACAGTAACTCATGGCGTCATGACTCCCTGGATAGACAGATGTGAACAGACACGTTAAAAGCCTTAAAAATCTCCTCATATACCAACTCTGACCTGGTCCTATAGGCCCTCTTCACAGCGTAAACACAGGTGTAATTAATAACATTAACCATGGCCCTGTTCCTTTTAGGTGGACCCAAATATATTCAGTTTACTATCATAGAATATTCACATTTTAGAGGCATTTTTGTGTATAGCACTTACTTGAATTATTTGTAAACAAATGTACCTATTTATATATTTTTTAGTGATTTATTTATTTTTGCATTTATTTAATATTTATTTTTAAATGTATGTATTTTTATGTATTTATTATATATGTATGTATTTATTTATTTATATTTATTAAAATAAATGCTTAAAGAAATTAATACAGAAATAAATAAGTTCGGGGAAATAAATAAGAGGTAAAAATGCAAAGGTCAAATCGTGCAGAAATAAATAATTGCATAAATACATACATTTAAAAATAAATATTAAATAAATAAATAAATGCATAAATAAATAAAACATAAATGCAAAAATAAATAAATAAATTTAAAATGTAATAAAAATAAATACATAAAAGCAATAATAAATACGGGAATTAATACAAAGGTAAATAAATAAACCAATTAAAACAGAAATAACAATTTATGTCACACTTTATCATTTAATTAATGGCTACATTTATTTTTAATATTATTTTTGCTAGAGTTAATGACATATTTATTGCTTTATTGATTTATTTTTGCTTTCAATTTTAGTGTACCTGAAAATAAAACACCTCCTTAAAATCAATTCATTTATACCTTTTGGACATTTTTTAAAAATCTTAAACCTCCCAACATTTACTTGTAACTGTTTTACATAACTATAGTTTACTTTACATCTTAATTATTCTAATTCATCAATGTCTTTTATTATTTTATAATGGTGCTGCCTCTTTTCTTGTTAGTATATCTTTGTTGTTGTTGTCTTCCTCCATGCTTCTGTTACTTTAATTATTAATTGATGATCAGAATCATTGATTAAGAAGTAATAATATTCTGTACTGGTAAGTTATACATTACCAGGTAAAGGTGTATTATTTACCAGGTATGGCCAGGTTGGTCAGAGGAATGTCCCAGAGCTCCTCCGGTAGAGATGCCATCCAGTCCGGTAGATCCATGTCGGTCTAAAACTAAAAGCAGGTGAGAACTGTGGACCTGAGGTTCCTCTTTCGGTCAGTCATCATGTGATCGATCCTCTTCTTATATCTGATTCCTTTAATGATCGATCAGACTGTAACAGCAGCAGCAGGAAGATGAAACTCTTCCTGGTTCTTCTGGTGTTGACTGATATAACGTGTCTCTCTGACTCTCTATTACACGATATCAGCTGCAGAATCGCTGCTGTGACGTCATGAAGGGGGCGGAGCAAAGACCAGACAGCTGAATACAATACAATACAATAAAGACTAGACTATAATGATTAAACTATAGATAATAATGATGAAACTTTCTCAAAGTAATGACTTAGTATCTCAAAGTATGCCTCAAAATAATTACTATCTCAAAATAATGAGAAACTTTAAAAAAAAAAATAATGACTAAGTATCTCAAAATAATAATTTAGTACCTCAAAATAATGATTTAATATCTCAAAATAATGACTAGTATCTCAAAATAATGAGAAACTTTTCAAAATAATTTAGTACCCCAAAATAATGACTTAGTATCTCAAAATAATAATTTAGTACTTCAAAATAATGATTTAATATCTCAAAATAATGACTAGTATCTCAAAATAATGAGAAACTTTTCAAAATAATAATTTAGTACCCCAAAATAATGACTTAGTATCTCAAAATAATAATTTAGTACTTCAAAATAATGATTTAATATCCCAAAATAATGACTTAGTATCTCAAAATAATTAGTATCTCAGAATAACGAGAAATGTTCTCAAAATAATGCCTTAATATCTCAAATTAATGACTTATTGTCTCAAAATAATAATTTAGTACCTCAAAATAATGACATACGATGCATACAGCTAACAGAGCTAACGGCTGACAGACCTAACAGCTAACGCGGTTAATACAATATGTTTTATAATATTTTTGTCTAATGTAATTTATCCCCGGCTCTTTTGTTATCTTTCTATTTGTATACTGAATCTGTATTATGTTCTTTTGTTTAATAAAAAAAGAATAGACTACAACTTTATTGTCCAGCTGAGGCCAGAAAATCACCTTTGGTCTCACCAGACACAATGAAAACATCAACTTACCTCATTACATTTGTAGCATACGTTCAATGCTTAAGAGTGCAGATTAATGCAGAATTAATTGGAACAAAAGATCCCTTGTAGGTGTTTTAGTTTCCCAGAAGTGCTCTATAGCGTGAGGAGAGAAACCTCTATCAGTTCCTCATTCTTTGGTTTCTTGTTGTCATTTCCCTTTTCCCAGTTAGGTTGTTGATTTGAGGTTATTCAGATCACCTGTTGAGCAGGTGAGAGGACTGATGGCTCCTAATTAACAAGTGAGAGCAGCTTGGTGTATTTACCCACCTGGCCGATAAGAGCGAGACGACGCCCTTTCTTTAGGGCTTAAGAGAGGAGAGGAACTGAACACCCAGAACACTCTGATCCTTCCTCCTCTTAATGCAGAATCAAACAGAAACTCTGGTCTTTAGGCCCTATGAGACTTTGAACTTTTCTGATTGAGGGAGATTTCTGAAGTTTGAGTGGATATAAGAACACCTTTCCACTGGGTTACCTGCGTCAGGGCAGACCTTAGTGCTGCCCAAAGATAACCTAACGCCCACAGGCTTTATTTTGTTTAGTTTATTGGTTTATTGGTTTATTTTCAATGAAACCTTTATACACATTTCCTTGTTATCAAACAGACATTTGTTTATCAACCCAGTTTCCAGACCACGGATATGATGAATGTCAACGTTTCTGAACCATAAATACGTTTCATATCAGCCTCGTATCACGCCTGCAGAAACGCACAATGACACGTGGTTAATGTTACGTTGTGAAACGACTGTTTAGGTTTAGGCAACAAAACTACTTGGTTGAGGTCAGAAAAAACACACATCATGGTTTGGGTTAAAATAAATAACGTAACAACAAAGTAAAGCAAATATTTTTAACCATCAATGTTGGTCCTGGAGGTTGATATAACATCTAGTTGAGGGGCTGATAGGAACGTTTTTCTGACATTGGTTTTTCGAATGACGTCGTTTCAACGTTGTATTGACGACATTTAAACCTAGGCTATATGAAATTTACTTTTTTTCTTTTTACATAAGTTATAGTTATCTATTTAGCCTACATAAAGTTGGACACACCCACAAAACCTACAACAAGCACAGCTATAGAGCCAGCCCAGACGCACAGCAGTTCGTGAAATAGTCACGAAATTGATTGTATTGATTCGTGTACATAGACACGAATTTCACATTGTTTTCATGTTTTTTCGTGGTCAGCACAAAATCAATTTGCATATAATCCACATTAACTGTGAACTGGGAAGTATAAAGAGCAGCAATCGCTTTGTAGGGAGGAGGTCGGGGTGGATGGACGGGTCTAAAAACACCAGACTTTCACCAGGAGACCGCTGTTAGTGTCTCGTGTGAAACCACAAGTCAAGTTGATTTATTTGTCACATAACTTCCGAGTTATTTTAACCCAAACCGCGATCTTTTCATAAAGCTAACCAAGTAGATTTTAGCAAGTAACTTCCGCACTTAAGTTACACTTCCGGTGTTCATGATCTTTTCCTAAATCTAATAAGTAGTTTGTTGCTTAAGCCTTACCAAGTCAATCTTTTCCTAAACCTAACTAAGTAGTTTTTTGCCTAAGCCTAACCAAGTCAATCTTTTCCTAAACCTAACAAGTAGTTTGTTGCCTAAGCCTAACCAAGTCAATCTTTTCCTAAACCTAATTAAGTAGTTTGTTGCCTAAGCCTAACCAAGTCAATCTTTTCCTAAACCTAACTAAGTAGTTTGTTGCTTAAGCCTAACCAAGTCAATCTTTTCCTAAACCTAACTGAGTAGTTTTATTTTGAAAAGACTGGAGCAAAAATTGACACGTGCGTCACGTGTTGCTGCACATTCGTAGGAAAACGCACTAAAAATACGTTGTTGAAAGTCGTGCTGAGCGTCACGAAAAAAAAGAGAATTTTGCGTCTCTTTACACGAATCAAATAGATTAAATTTCATGATTATTTCACGAACTACCGTCAGAGTGTGTCGCTCGTTGACTCCAGGGAAGAAGAGTTCGGTTGTGACATTTATATATCTAGCATGCAGCAGAAAAAGGGACCTGCAGTCAATGAGCTGACCGCGGTCAATGAGCCGCAATCATTGAATCTCCGCGGTCTGCCCGCGACAGACAACATGCTTGACTCAGTCTGCAGAGCCCTGAAGCCCCGCCCCCTGCTACCGAACAAAGCACCGTTCGCTTGTTTATTCAAAGTTTAATAATATTGACCATGCCGTGTGTCCAAATTGCACCACACTCGACAAAGCACTCCCTTGGGGCGCCAGGAATACATCCAACACGTGTGAAGTAGATCAGATGAACAGTTCTGGAGATATGAGAAGGACACACAGACACAGATTCATTGTTTTATAGTTGGATTGAAGAGGCATCTTTTCATTGTGAAGGCTCACATATCTGATATTTGTTACTCCAAGTAAATATTTCTTTATTAAGTCGTTGGGAACTGGTTCTCAGGATTCATCCCGATCAGCTGAAAACTGGGGAATAATTGTTAACCATGAAGGAACCCGTCACACAAATCATAATTTTTAAAATAAACAGATTTAGTGTTGTGTCCCGTCTTTCATTCTTTGGTTCTTGCTATCATTTCCTTTTTCCCATTTAATTCTAGCTTAATGTCCCAGTTCCTCTGAGTTGATTGGAGGTTATTCAGATCACCTGTTGTGCAGATGAGAGGACTGGATCCTAATTAACAAGTGAGAGCAGCTTGGTGCTTTTCCTTTCCTGGCTAATCAGGTTGAGACGACGCCATTTCTTTACCAAATATTTGGATGATACAAGACGCTGTATGTAATCAAAACAGCAAGACATATTTAAATATTTTAACACGTTTATGGATAACATGTCTTAATAAACAATTTATCACATAGTTCCCAAAAAGCAGAATTAGTAGTTTGCTCAGTCACCACATGGCTGATTTTCTGCTGTTTTAATGTGATTTAATGGTTCTCTTGTGTGCAGAGGAAAGATGACTCTTCCTTCAGTTATCAAGACGAACTTTTCCTCTGAAATTGATCTTTTCTCAGGAATTTTCTCTCTCAGGTCGCATTTTTTTAAAGGTGATATTTGTTGCTGCAGCTCACATGTTCTGTTGTGTTTTTAAAGGAACAAATGAGTCATGATGTCAAGTATATTTCACTCCATCCGTCACATAAACAAAGACAATCTTTTTCTAGTTCTCATCACATCATTCACCATCTCACAAGAAGAAGAAGAAGGAAAAACAACCAAAGTCCCTGATCCCAAAAGAAACATGATCCTGTTCATTCAAAACCGTATGAATGTGAACACATGGAGACTGCACTGTGTTACTGGAACAATGATAGACTTTTCATTATATGTACTGATTACTTCAATTGGAACATTTATTCAACAAAATATGCTGATAAGAGAATTATTTTTTCCTTCGTAAACAACAGTGGAAACCCTGCAGGCCGGTTAGAGCTCCTGTTACTCTGAGAGACCCGGTTTAATTCTGAGTGAGGCTTTAAATTATAGAGTGGATATTTACATTTACCTGTGGGTGAAACAGAAACACGGAGACAAATGGAATAAATTCAACCTTTTTTTAAAAAAAAAATTGTTTTAAATCTATTTAATGTCAGTATAATGCAACAAAATACTCACACTGATACTGAGACTACTTTAAAGGTCCCATATTATAAAAAAGTGAGATTTTCATGTCTTTTATATTATAAAGCTGGCTTAAGTGCTATATAAATACTGTTAAACTATCAAAACAATTAAAAAAGGGAGAAATACACACAGCCCCTATACAGAAATTGCGCGTTTGAAACAAGCTGTTAGGATTTCTGTCCATTTGTGATGTCACAAATATACAATATTTAGACCATTACACGGTTTTAATGATAAACATTCTAAATGTGTCCCGGTTTATTTCCTGTTGCAGTGTATGTGAATGACATCAGCTGACAGGAAATAAATATGGACCCAATTCCGTTGAAATGCACTAAAACAGAGCGTTTCAGACAGAGGGTAAATTAGGTATATTCAGGCAGACCGTATGAGGGAAATAAAGGTTTTTTTGAACATTACAGCATGTAAACATGTTGTAGTAGACACACAAAATACAAGTATGAACCTGAAAATGAGCATGATATGGGACCTTTAAATCAAATAGAGCCTCTTTAAATCAAACAGGAAAAATGGAAATTAATGGTGAAATTGAATATGATTTGTCGACATTTAACAACCATTATTATTAATTTCCCTTATTCTGCTACAGCTTTGCACTCCAGTCTAACAGCAGAAACTATTTTCTGCATATAAAAAAGAGACAGGAAATGTTTAAACTCATCGGAGCTTTACATGAATTATTTGCCTGTTTTTCACTGAATGAACTGAACTGATCCCACAACAGATGATGTAACACAAACTATTGAGCGGGAACACAAAAGCTTTTTTCTCCCCCATTGTGGCCCTTCAGGGACTCCATAGTTTAACATTCAGCTGAAAACACCCACAGACACAAATGCTCACTTCTTTTGTGTTAATGAAACCGACGCCTGGTGAGCAGACTAGAGGACGACAACACGGTCTCACGGGAAGGCGTTTAAATAACACGACATTACAAGGACATTCATGAGGACGCTTTTTAGTCTTTAACTTTATATAATTTATCAAGTTAACCAACTTCAGATCGTTTTATTTGTGTACATCTCTTTGAACAAGATCCTTCCCTCACATTCCCATCAACTGTATTCCTTTAATCAACAATTCCACAGTTATTTGACTCGAAATAACTCCAAACTCAGACCTCCTATGTGCCGTTAAACGTTTGTTTTTATCTCCCCAATGTGTTCCTTATGGATTATCTCTGTAAATTGCTTAATGAGTTTTCTATTGATGATATTATAAAGTGAATCTTAGTTCCATTTAACTTTGTTTATTTACATATATGGATGTCTGCTAGTGTGTGTAATCTTCTCTTTTTCTTTTTCTCTCTCTCTTCTCTCTCTCTCTTTACTATCCTTTTCAATAATTTATTCTCTTTTTAAAATTGATTAAGGTATGCATTAAAGAGTGCCCTGATTAAGCCCCACCGAGGTTTTTTTTGTACCTCTCCATCACATTTGTTGTTGTTTATGTAGTCTCTACTTGTACCTTTATTACATGTGTAAACAAATAAAATCTAAATCTAAATTTATACGCCTTATAACAAAACTACAGTAACATCCACAGTTAGATTTAGGCAACAAAATCACTTAGTTACGTTTAGGAAAAACATCATGGTTGGGCTTAAAATACGTACGGAAACAACAGAATAGAAGTATGCAAAACTACTGTAGGGTTGTCGAAGTTAACACAGTAATATCGTGTTAACGCAAATTTGGTTCTGATCTTTCGGAGGTTGTAGCGGGCTCAGTTTTAAAGCTAGAGTGAAGATACTGACATCATATGAAACTAGAAAAACCTGATGAATCCATTGGTACATTGGAACATGTCACACTAGCTTGGTTAAATAATGCTCCAAACTTACAAACAGTTGGCTATTAACACGTTGGTTATTTACAGACAACACTTAGCCTAACGGGATTCAATCAGATATGTATGGCGGCGATCAACCTTCATTTATTAAGGTATCGCCAACGCTCAGGTTCAAGGCAAGGTCGCTAAATAATTATTAGACATGTATAAAACAAACGTTTGCATAACGAGAGATGAATGCATACGAACTTATCAAAATTACAATCCAAACATACGTCAGATTGCATTGAAGTCTATGGGATCTCGTGCGCAACCTTGACTTCTTGTACCCGTGTGTGCCGTTCTGATGTATGTTTTAGTGCCATTTTAAGCATATTTTGATGATTAATATTCGGGATAATATCGTGAATCACATTTGTTTTAAGATAATATAGAACTTTATTAATCCTGTAGGAAATTCTCTTGCCAGAGATTGCTCCAAAATTGCAAGAACGTAAGAATAACAAACACAACAGAGTAATAAATATAGTGTATAAAAAGTAATATTAACACCAGTGCAAAATAGAATAGCAATAAGAGTAAGATGAATTTAGAAATAAATAAAATAAATGAACTAAGATAGAAAAAGTAATACTGTGCATCGATAATTTCAACAGTCTCACGGCGGTGAAATAGTCACGAAATTTAATCTATTTGACTACGTAGACACAAATTTCCCGTTTTTTCGTGACGCTCAGCACGACATTTAACGTAGTTTTAGTGCGTTTTCCTACAAATGTCCAGCAACACGTGTTTTTTCAAAATAAAACTACTTAGTTAGGTTTAGGAAAAGATGGTGGTTTGGGTTAAAATAACTCCGGAAGTGTTGTAACTTAATTACGGAAGTTACGTGACGAATAAATCAACGTTAACTTCTGGCCTCACACGGGGCACCATAGTGGTCTCCTGGTGAAAGTCAGGTGTTTTTTAGACCCACCCATCCATCCCGAACTCCTCCCTACGTGGCGTTTGCCACTCTTTATACTTCCTGTTTCTAAATGATGTGGATTACGTACGAATTGATTCCGTGCTGATCACCATCAAGAAAAACAAAAGTGAAATTCGTGTCTATGTACACGAATCAATACATTCAATTTTGTGACTATTTCACGAACTGTCCGACTGAGCGATATTTTGGCTTTAATCGGAACATGAAATATTAATATCGTCCCATCGTGTCTCCTCTGAAGGAATCATTTTAATATTTATTTGTACATCTTAATGAATAAAAATGAGGTGATTTGCTTTAAAAAATGTTTATTCATTATTCATGTTTATTGTAAAAGCATCATGTCATCACAGGCACAGCGGTGCAGCATTATTTTAAAACAAGGCCGATAACCTGTTGGCTCAATCAGAAGTAAAACAGTCATGTCTCATGCACATTAGGTTTCCATGCATTTTGCATAAGTTTCATGTCTTTTCTACATTCTCAGTGGACTAATAGATGTCCTGTAGGTGATAAAGAGCTCTTAAACTTGCTGCCCACATTGTTGTCATAGTTATAAAAGTGTGTGTGACCTACGTTACAGACATATGTGCTCGTTGAATACACAGTTTGTGCTCATCTAGAACGTCAAGGTGAGATTAGTTATTGCTCCTTCGCTGACTCGTGAAAACTGGTACAGTACGTTGCATAAATAGTGAACTGAATGTAAACAAACAGGACTGAAGTTTACGTTTCACTGACTCCAGATCAGTGATTCTATATTTAAATCAGATCAGTGCTTTTATATTTAAATGAATAATTCAAGTAGTTCTGTAATAAACAAGCTCAGCTGGGTTTCATGCTGTGATTCACATTTTATAGAATAATGCAAACTGGTGAAAAGGAGAGGTGGGACCAAGTCGTTGTTTAGCAAGTCACAAGTCAGTCTCAAGTCTTTGCATTCAAGTCCAAAGTCAAGACTGACTAGTTCCGAGTCAAGACAGGTTAGTCCCAGGTCAAGACTGACTAGTTCCGAGTCAAGACAGGTTAGTCCCAGGTCAAGACAGGTTAGTCCCAGGTCAAGACAGGTTAGTCCCAGGTCAAGACAGGCTAGTCCCAGGTCAAGACAGGCGAGTTCCGAGTCAAGACAGGTTAGTCCCGAGTCAAGTCCCAAGTCAAGACAGGCTAGCACCAAGTCAAGACAGGCTAGTGCCAAGACAAGTCCCAAGTCCAGACAAGCTAGTACCAACTCAAGTCCCAAGTCAAGACAGGATAGTGCCAAGACAAGTCCCAAGTCAAGACAGGCTAGTGCCAAGACAAGTCCCAAATCAAGACAGGCTAGTCCCAGGACAAGTCCCAAGTCCAAGACAGGCTAGTCCCAAGACAAGTCCCAAGTCAAGACAGGCTAGTACCAACTCAAGTCCCAAGTCAAGACAGGATAGTGCCAAGACAAGTCCCAAATCAAGACAGGCTAGTCCCAGGACAAGTCCCAAGTCCAAGACAGGCTAGCACCAAGTCAAGACAGGCTAGTCCCAAGTCCAGACAGGCTAGTACCAGGACAAGTCCCAAGTCAAGACAGGCTAGTACCAACTCAAGTCCCAAGTCAAGACAGGCTCGTACTAAGTCAAGACAGGCTAATACCAACTCAAGTCCCAAGTCAAGACAGGCTAGTGCCAGGTCAAGTCCCAAGTCAAGACCGAAGTCCTAGCGATGCTAGTCCCAAGACAAGTCCCAAGTCAAGACAGGCTAGTACCAAAACAAGTCCCAAGTCAAGACAGGCTCGTACTAAGTCAAGACAGGCTAGTACCAACTCAAGTCCCAAGTCAACACAGGCTAGTACCAACTCAAGTCCCAAGTCAAGACAGGCTAGTACCAAAACAAGTCCCAAGTCAAGACAGGCTCGTACTAAGTCAAGACAGGCTAGTACCAACTCAAGTCCTAAGTCAAGACAGGCTAGTACCAACTCAAGTCCCAAGTCAACACAGGCTAGTACCAACTCCTGTCCCAAGTCCTAAACTTTGAGTTCATTGTCCTAAACAAGTCATAATGCGCTCTTCACCAAATCTAATTCCATTTGCGTCTCCGTCTGACACGTTTTTTGCATACTGCAATTTTTTCTTTGTTGACCAACTGCATAGTTTTTGTTCGTGGTTTTGGTTTTATTTTTTTCCAACAGACGCTCCGTAACGTAACGTAACGTTAGTTCTTCATGTTTTTTTCCTGCGACTTGATGGATGCTCGACTTGCTGGGAATGAAGAGCGCCAACGTTAGTTGATTCAGGAAATGAAATGATTCATGGCACACTTTTTTAAATAACATACTTTTTAAATAACCTGGGAGAAGGTATCAAGTATTTTCAAGACCAAAGGCTCAAGTCCAGGTGAAGTCACGAGTCACTGGTGTTAAAATCCAAGTCCAGTTGCAAGTCTTTTTTTGACTTTTTCAAATTTGTGACTCGAGTCTGACTCGAGTCCACGTCTCTGGTGAAAAGTCACGAGGACCATTTCAGTAGTTTCTCATTCAGCGTGACGACGGTCGGTACGAACTGGCTCTCGGTGATGAAGTCTCCGGCGATGATGTTGAGCGAGCCGACCTTGGAGCCGGGCGTCTGCTCCTTCACCCAGCTCAGCAGCGCCGGGTACGTGGACATCACCAAGTCCTTCAGGGACTCCGTCGGGTGGGTGCAGATGTATTTCAGGTCCTCCGTCAGATTAATTCCTGTGACAAAGAATCCTCCTGAAACAAACGTGATTTTATTATTTAGTGGTGTGATCCAGTTTAATTATAAAGTAATAACCTGTGTTTGATTTACCTGGTCGGCCATGTTGTTTCCGGTGTTCGAACTCCTCGATGAGAGCCTCAGCTTTGCATTTGTTGGCCCACCAGTAGGGGATATGAGGCCACAGGTCGACGTGACAGCTGGCGATGTTGTGTTCATAGGACACAATCACTCTGTAGCCTAAAGCCCACAGGTTTCGAAGAGTTACCACTTCCTGAAATCAGCAGAACAACAGGCTTCGTTTCATTTCGTTTTAATGTTATTTAAAGGATAAGGCTGGTCTGGCGTTAGTCTATATTTTTCTTACTGTAAAAAAACACCATGAAAACACTAAAACCAGATGCGTCTTTCCAGTTGTAATGCATTCAGTCCTCTCTGTCTGAGCTAACTGGAAGATTTCTTTAGTCAATTAGTCGTTTTTTATGCTTTTTTCATGCTGAATGAAATATTTCTTCACAGCACATCTCTGGTAAAGACCAGAATTCTTTTACATATCTGTTGATTAAATCAATTAATGAATTAGTCGACTAAGAATTTCTTTGGTCGAGGACGGCCTTAGTGACAAATAAACAACACGAAAATGCAAAACACCTGCACGCCTGCGAATATCATGTCATTTGGTTACACAGGCAATATATGGAAGATGGAACCTGCCAAAAATAAAAAAATAATTAATAATTAAATAATTGACTTGATGAATTAATAAATATGTCATTAAATGTAGCAAAAATAATATTAAAAATAAAATAAATGTTGAGTGACAGCCCCCTCATTTGCATAATGAAACAGAAATGCATAAAGAAATGTAAAAAGAAAAGAATACAGAAATTAATAAGTTTGGGGATATAAATAATGGGTGAAATGCAAAGAGAAAATCATACAGAAATAAAGAAAGAAAGAAATTCATAAATACTTAAATAAATAAATACATTTCAAAATAAAAATAAAATTAATTAAAAAATTAATGCAAACATAAATAAAAAATTATGCAACAAATAATAATAAATGCAAAAATAAATGCACTTAAAGATTTATAAAAATAAATACATAAATAAATTAAAGGAAAAATTAAACAGAAGAGTAAATAAATAAAGAAGCAAATTAAAACAGAAATATAAATTTGATCAATTAATTAATAGCTACATTTATTTTTTAATATTTACTATATTTAATGACTTATTTATTTATTCATTTATTATTTTATTTTGGCAGGTTCCGTCCTCCATAGCAATAGGCCTACTTTAGTAGGATGAATTCACTGTTGGTTTTGGTCTTTTAACTGGATTCATTGACAATAAGAAACATGCAGATTGTGGCCAGCCTTATTCTTTAAGTCCGCATTGTAAACTGGAGGAGCAGTCGTACCGTTTTGGGACAGAGTTTGGAGGTGAATACGTTGCGGATGGTTGTGAGCAGCAGCATGTGGAGCTCCTGGTTCAGACCCAGGAAGTGGCTGAAGGAGAGGATGAGCACCTCGTGGGGATGAGCGTCCAGCCACTCTCTGATCTCCATCAGGACGGTCTGCCGGGAAAACACACGTTATTCTGCTTCTGCTGCAGGACTCAATCATGTAACGCACAGTAGGGCAACTACTAGGGTACGATTTTCTTTAACGCATTAACGCTACTTGTGATTTTTAGTCTGTAGCGGCTCAGTTTTAAAGTTAGAGTGAAGATACTAAAACCTGATGAATCCATCGGTACCAACCATGTCATACTAGCTTGTCATGAAGGAGGTTAAATAACGCTCCAAACTTACGCTAAATATTGGTGAGGAAAAACTGTCATGTCCATTTTCAAAGGGGTCCCTTGACCTCTGACCTCCAGATCAGTGAATGTAAATGGGTTCTATGGGTACCTGCGAGTCTCCCCTTTACAGACATGCCCACTTTATGATAATCACATGCAGTTTGGGGCAAGTCATAGTCAAGTCAGCACACTGACACACTGACAGCTGTTGTTGCCTGTTGGGCTGCAGTTTGCCATGTTATGATTGGAGCATATTGTTTTATGCTAAATGCAGTACCTGTGAGGGTTTCTGGATCAATATCTGTCATTGATTTGTGTTGTTAATTGATTCACAATATTAAATATATACATACATTTGCATAAAGCAGCATATTTGCCCTCTCCCATGTTGATAAGAGGATTAAATACTTGACAAATCTCCCTTTAAGGTTCATTTAGAACAGATAAAAAAAAGTGTGATTAATAGCGATTCAATGTTTGAATCGATTATTTATTTTTGCATTTATTTTTTTTATTTTTGCATTTATTTTTTCATTTTTCATTTATTTATTCATGTATTTTTGCATGTATATTTGCATTTATTTTTGCATTTATGTTTTATTTATTTTATAATGTATTTATTTATTTAAGTATTTCTGAGTTTGTATATTTATTCATTTATTTATTTATTTATATTTGTCCACTCCCATATTGATAAGAGGATTAAATACTTGACAAATCTCCCTTTAAGGTACATTTTGAACAGATAAAAAATGTGTGATTAATTTGCAATTAATTACGAGTAACTATGGACAATAATGTGATTAATCGTGAGTAAATATTAATCGATTGACTGCCCTAATGCACAATTCACAGCCTTATTTTACAAGCTAAAAGCACATTTATCTGGTTATCTGGTATTCCTTAGATAGAGAGTGATTTCACTGACTGAAAGTACCATAGGTCTGCTATAAGAACACGATTCTAAATGATAATGCTGTTCCCACTTACAATAACCTTAAAAACATCCAAAATGACCATAATGTTGATTTCAGAGTGATGACAAAACGTTCATAACCACTTTAATTAAAGTCTTTAAGAAGCAGAGACGAGAGGATTTAGTATCCCGCTGCAGTGATGATGCTGAGCTCGACTTCTTCTTTATGGTTATTATCTCTATGGTTATTGTTGTGGATGCAAATGGCCTTTACAGGAGCATAAATGTCACCGTGGCAACATCCTCTTGGATATACAGTATGTGTGTGTGTGTGTGTGTGTGTGTGTGTGTGTGTGTGTGTGTGCATGGTGGCGTTGCTTCACCTCCACAGTGAGCGTTGTGTAGACGCCGTGGTAGAAGTAGAGGTCGTTGGAGCTGTCGTTGGGCCGGTGAGCGATCCTCAGGTCACAGTATCTGACTCCACAGTCCAGCTGCCGCTTTATAGTGAACTCCTGCAAACACACGGCGTGCACAGTTCATCACATGACCTCCAGCTCATTAACAACCAGTAATATCTCTCTGTGTGATTTATTACCTGGGTTATCGCCCACTTGTACACAAAGGGGCGGATGAAAGGCTTCATGTATTTGTCCAGCTTCTGCAGCATGTCTGGCTGCGTGAGGTCAACAGGGGATCTGTCGTTCATATCCAGACAGTACGTTACTGCGTTGTGGCTGCCTGATGGGAGGAAGATAATAAACATAATCATCATTAGACAGTTGATTGCTTCATGTAATAGCTATGAGAGCTCAATGTACGTACAACTTAATTAGGGTTGTCAAAGTTAATGCGATAATGACGTGTAATAATTTGTTTTCGAGTTTCTAGTTTGAGTTTTAAAGCTACAGTAAAGATACTGGTATCATATGAAACTAGAAAACGTGATGAACCCATCGGTACCAACCATGTCATACTAGGTTGTCGCCAAGGATATGTGCATAAGAGGCAGACATGTAAAAAGAAATGTATGAAGGGAAGAATACTGAAATAAATAAGTTTGGGGAAATAAATAAGAGGTGAAATGCAAAGTGAAAATCGTGCCAAAATAAATAAATAAATACATTCATAAATACTTAAATAAATAAATAAATATAAAATACATAAAAATAGATGCAAATATACATGCAAAAATAAATAAATAAATGAAAGATACATAAAAAATAAATGCAAAATAAATAAATAAATAAATAATCCAAACAATAAATGCAAATATACATGCAAAAATACAAAAGAAAATGCAAAATTAGATTAATACATTTAAAAAATAATAACAATAAGCACATAAATAAATAAAAGGGAAAATTAAACAGAAGAGTAAATAAATAAGGGAATTAATGCAAAGATAAATAAATAAAGACGCAAATTAAAACAGAAATATCAATTTATGTCCCATTTTATCAATTAATTAATGGCTACATTTATTTTTAATATTATTTTTGCTACATTTAATGACAGGTATTTATTTATCGAGTTATTGCGTTATTTTATTTCATTTTAATTTGTGTTAAACACACATTAAATAACATACAATATATCACAGAGGTAAAATCATAAAAATTATATAATACAAAATAAATAAATAATATCAGGTGGGGGATTTAAATATTTTTTTATTATTATTATTGCTATATTTAATGACATTTATTCATTTATATTTTATTAATTTTTATTTTATTAATTTTATGCATTATTATACAATTATATTATCATTATATCAGTGGCATAAAATGGTCTTAAAATACAATAATATTGTTTATCGCAATTATTTCTGGGACAATATAGAGTTATTGTGACAGGCCTGCACACACATTAACACTAATAACATTCAACCAATGAATCCAGACTATAGTGAGCCATGCTGTGCCATGCTGTGTCAGTGTCAGCCTACCTGGGATGGCCAGGTGGTACAGGGGGGTGTCCCACAGAGCAGGTGGCAGGTGAGACATCCAGCTGTCCATAGGCAGATCACCCAGCCTGGACACCACCGAGGAGGACATGCTGAGCCTCAGAGAACACACAGTATTTATTAGTTTAGATTATTATAGTGCATTCTGGTTTATTTAGCATGAATGTGACATATAGAAACTCCAGGATCACACCAAGTAATGTGAGTCTTGTGTACTTACTGGATGAAACTGCTGATCTGATCTTCTCACCAAACCAGCTGGACCAGTCAGACCAGCTCAGAGGACAAACAGGGTGAAACTACAGCAGACAACCAGAAGTAATCCATCCCTGCAGCACTAGAGCTCCTTATCATGGCTGGACATCAGACATGCATGAGACATGGATGAGACATGCATGAGGAGATAAAGCGTGGCAGACCCTCCCCAGTCTGGTTACCTTGCTGGTCACACCTGCAGAGGATGAGATGAGGAGGACGGTCGGTCCATCTGAGCATCTCAGCCTCAGCTACCGGTTATCATCCATGATGGTCGGATATATCTAGTGCATGATCAGCTGGCTGCTGCAGAGAGACAGTTCAGTACACCGGCTGGTGTCGGCCGGTCTCTGAGGTGCAGCAGCAGAGAGGAGGAGGAGGAGGAGGAGGAAGAGGAGGAGGGAGGAGGAGGAGGAGGCACCGCCTGCTGACAGATCAGCAGATGCAGAGCTGCTCTCCTCTTAAAGAGCCCTCTGGTCTGAATGTGATAATGATGCTAATGATGCTCTAATCTCTCTCTGTGGCTGGAAACTCCCAAATGCACACAGTACACCTGAACTAATGCTGTGCAATATGCTGCCTTCCACTGTGGAATTTAGAAATACATTAATTATTTCTTTTTAAAAATATTTTTGAGAGTTACAAGTTCTTTTAACATGGTCATGGAGCATATATACTGTATATTAGTATTGTGGGGGTATTGTTCCTATGCAGAGGGTAGTTTAGTTTATTTATTGACTACACTGAGGGGCGTTTTATATTTTAATAATTTATTTATTTATTTGTGTATTTATTTTTATACATTTTTAAATGTATTTATTTATTTTTGCATTCATTTTTGGAAGTATTTATTCATTTACTGTATATTTGTATTCTGCGGGTATCGTTCCTATGCAGAGGGTAGTTTAGTTTATTTATTGACTACACTGAGGGCGTTTTATATTTTAATAATTTATTTATTTATTTGTGTATTTATTTTTATACATTTTTAAATGTATTTATTTATTTTTGCATTCATTTTTGGAAGT
>CAKALU010062944.1:0-13036 GCA_916700995.1 Hozukius guyotensis
ACACACACACACACACACACACACACACACACACACACACATACACATTTACACACAAGTACCTGTATTTGGACACTTGAGCAGCAGGATGAAAGGCTCTCTTTCGAGCATGTCTACAACATTATCATCTTCATCATCTTCTTCATCTTCTTCATCTTCTTCATCATCTTCATCTTGTTCACCTTCATATTCATCTTCTTCATCATCATCATTATCATCCTCATCTTCTTCTTCTTCTTCATCAGATTCATCTTCTTGACCTTCATATCCATTTTCATATTCATCTTCTTCATCATCATCATTATCATCCTCATCTTCTTCTTCTTCTTCATCAGATTCATCTTCTTGACCTTCATATCCATTTTCATATTCATCTTCTTCATCATCATCGTTATCTTCTTCTTCTTCTTCTTCATCTCCTTCTTCTTTGTATTGGTAGGCTTTGATCATCTTCACCTCATCCTCTCTGAGACACACACACACACAGATGAATGTACACATGTACTGTATCCCAAACTTTATAAACAGGCAGTAACATCCTTCATTTTATCTTTATTTTTCGAGATGTACTCAATACCTCGGTCAACTACATTTTTTTTGTTATTATATTTATTTATTTCACAGCTGTGTTGAATACTCGATTCTGATTGGTCAATCACGGCGCTCTACGGTCTGTTATGGTCTGTTGTTATGTATAACAGACCGTTGCTATGTATAACAGGTTGCTATGTATAACAGACCGTTGCTACGTATAACAGACCGTTGCTACGTCTAACAGACCGTTGCTACGTATAGCAGACCGTTGCTATGTATAACAGACCGTTGCTACGTATAACAGACCGTTGCTACATATAACAGACTGTTGCTACGTATAACAGACCGTTGCTACGTATAGCAGACCGTTGCTACGTATAGCAGACCGTTGCTACGTATAACAGACCGTTGCTACGTATAGCAGACTGTTGCTACGTATGACAGACCGTTGCTACGTATAACAGACCGTTGCTACGTATAGCAGACCGTTGCTACGTATAACAGACCGTTGCTATGGGCGCAGTTCTGAAGTCGGACTCTGGAGGACCGTTTTTGTGTCAAATTATTGATTTCTTCAGTAAGTAGCCGTGTAATAAGCGGGATAATGTACAGCTATAGCGGGTCATGGCATCGGCCTGTCGGGGATTCTTTCACATCAATGACCGGCTCGCTGTACATTATCTATTATTAATGTTAGTTAGCAAGATATCTCAGAACTACTTGAAGTATTTCAGTTAAACTTTGTGGAAAGTTGTATGACGTGTTTGGTCCAATGGAATCACCATGTGATCACTTATAAAGCACTTTATGTTTTGGTTCACAACTCCTGAACCATAAAGCTACTAATCATAATATACAAATCGCCCTCAAACAAAACAAATTTACAAAATATTTTCTATCTATTTTGTCTTTGACATGGCACACAGTTTTCCTATAATTATTAACCAAATTAATGAAGGCGTTGTCTATTTGAGGCAATCCTGAGATTGTGATGGTAGTTCACCTATAGGTGGTGCTACAGCAACATGATCACATTTAAAAGCTCCTCCCTCTCCTTTTGCTTGTTGCTGCTGCTTCTCTTTCTGTCTTGCAGGAAGGAGGGTCATTAGTGGGCGTTTGTGACATTGTGGTGAGCAGACACTCACAGTTTCATTTGCTGTGTGAAATATTCACTTCATACCTGTAGAAGTACACAAACTTCTCCTTGTGGGAGCTTCGTCCCAGCGATTCACTGCACATCATGGTGTACGGGTGTTTTTTGTTCCTTCTGTCAGAAAACAAAAAACAACTGAAAGACTCACAGTCATCACATCATTGGTTATTATTTGTGCCATTGTAGAGGTCCCATAGTATTTCATTTCTTGATTTGTTTTCAGTCACACCATTCATAATGTTATACGTGCAAATAAATTAAGTGTATTTAAAAGCTAGTTTCAATCCGTATAGAGATCAGCTCCCTCTAGCCTCTGTAATTTTAATTATTCTCTCATTTCTCTCATCGAGTCTTTTCTGAAAAGTTTAAATATGTCCCTCAGCTTTTCTATCCATATTCAAAGGAAAATAGTTATGTACTCTAATGCATTGTTGTTGAATGCTAAGAAAATAATCACCACAAAAGATGTGCAAAATAGTCACGCCTGAAATATTTAGACACATTTACGCTAAAGTGTGAATACATTTGGATGCATTTAACTACTTTTACTGGCATTGGAAAAACAGACCTTTTTGACTTGTCTGGAGCCGGTTACACAAACATAGACTATAACTAACACAGTCTCAGGGCAGTTCATGAAATAGTTACGAAATGTAATCTATTTGATCGTGTACATAGACATAAATTTCATTTTTTTTTTGTGACGCTCAGCACGACTTTCAACAACGTATTTGTTCAAGCGTTTTCCTACGAATGTCCAGCAACACGTTACGCACGTGTCAATTTTCGTTCCAATCTTTTCAAAATAAAATTACTTAGTTAGGTTTAGGAAAAGATCGACTTGGTTAGGATTATGCAACAAAACTACTTAGTTTAGGAAAAGATTGCGTTAGGGTTAAAATAACTCCAGAAGTGCTGTAGCTTAATTACAGAAGTTACGTGAGAAATAAATCAACGTTGACTTCTGGTTTCACACGGGACATGAACAGCGGTCTCCTGGTGAAAGTCTGGTGTTTCTAGACCCACCCATCCACCCCGACCTCCTCCCTACACGGCGTCCGCCGCTCTTTATACCTCCTGGTTCACAATTATGTGGATTACATACGAATTGATTTCGTACTGACATCAGGAAAATAATGTGTGTCTCTGTACGCTAATCAATACATTAAATTTCAAGACTATTTCACAACCTGCTGTATGACTGGGCTGATAATTACACCTGTTTGACAAGTCAAAATACTTACTGTGCAAAAAAGGTCTTTTGACTTAAAAATGCTCCAGATGTCTGTTAAGTTGGTTAAAAGTAGCCTGGTAGGGGCGGGTCCTAAAAGGCTGCAGTTGCATGCCAGCAATGAAGCTGTCATGCAACTGCAGCCTTTTAGGTTTCTGAGGTGACTGTAGCATCGCATAATAAATCATTGGTCATGATAAATGTGTTATTTTTCACTTTTAGCCCAAAAAAAAGGTTTTTACCACTGAGTTAGCTCTCTTAAGCGCTCCGAAAAGTTTGATAAATACTGTGGCCCAGAGGAATCACTGTGTGTTTGTGCACGTGTAGAGAACTCACCCATAGCTGTTGAGTTTCGAGAGGAACTTGTCCATGGCCTTACCGCTCTGATCCATCACCTCCAGCATCACCACCACGCTGTACCGAGACACAATCTGCAAAAAACAACAGAAGAAAGAGCAGCAGCAGTAACCAGCATGGTTTAAAAGAGCAACATGAATGCAACACAATAGAACCTTTTTTTTTTACAGGTGTAAATAATAACATGAACATTGACTCTACGTTAATTTGATTATTTAAAGCTGTTCGTATTGTGATTTGTCAAAATGTCTTCTGTGAAAAAGGTCAATAGAAAATCAATGCTAATATTTGAGATATAGAACCAAATAACCAAATACAGCTTAATTGATAATGAAAGGAGGTCTGATCCAGCACAGTGAGTTACCTTGATGAGACATTTCTGCACAAACACTTTGTTGACTTTTGTCCATCCCAGTTTCTTGACATTGAAGGCTGCAATCTTCATTTTCACTATAGAAACAAAATGCACATTATTTCAGAGGTCAGTCATGCTATCAGCTCTGACTGCGGTGCTTTGAGCTAAATGCTAACATCAGCTAGCTAACATGCTCCCAATGACAATACTAACATGCTGATGTTTAGCACGTATAATGTTCACCATGTTAACCATCTTAGCTTAGCATGTTAGCATGCTAACATTAGCTGAATAGCACTAATAACAGAGTCCAGTTAAGGCTGATGAATGTCATTAGTTCTCCAGGTATTTGATCATAAACATGCAATAATTGTTGAGATATTTCACTCAAAACCACAAATGTCAACCTCATGGTGGCGCTACAGGAGAAGTGAGGGGATCGCCAAAGTAATCAGAATTCATCATGAACAAAATTGTGTGCCAATCCACATCGTAGTTGTTGCGATATTTCACTGGATAAGTGAGAGCTTTGACCTGCTGGAGGCGCTGCAGGAAAGGTCAGGAGATCCCTAAAGTCATTGGGATTCATCCTCTGAGGATCATGAATATCTGAACCAATTTATATAATATACACTGCCGTTCAAATGTTATTAATCAGCCTTCTCATTGATCCTTTTCCTTCAATAGTAACTATTCTAACAGAGATAAAAATGAACAGACTAAATGTATTTATTTAAAGAAGAAGAATGAAATGATTCAAACTTCCATTTAGAGGATGTCCCCACAGTGTTGCATGATGGGAGAATACTGTTGAACTTGGATGTTGAATTAGTTTCCCAGCCCAAGCCCCCAGGAAGAGCGCCGGTCGTTGATGCCAACTTTCGTAGTGGCCAAACGGCGGTACTACAACTTCCGTGTCCGTCACGTGATGCCATTGGGCCCAAAAAGACTTTTTCCCATAGACTTACATTGGGAAAGAGACGTCTGTAACTCAGAGGATAATTTTTTTTTAGGTGAATGAACTTCCCAGTACGAACACTCTAATAGCCCTTATTTAAATCATTAGGTCCTAAAAGTTGTAAAATGCACTAATAGCTGAATCCAGATTTATTTTCCTTCCTCCGTTCATGTGAATGAGACCCAGACCGAGGCTGGAGCGAGGGCTGGGAGGCGGAGTTAGCAAGCTGTGACGACAGCGTGACGTTGGGACCCCGTGACCGAGCCGTGTGACCCAGCGGTCGCTACTGCGCCTGCTCTATGGGCCCAATGGATGCGGAAGATGATCCGTGTACTTTATCACTCGGCAGTCGAGCCATTTTGGCTTCATGCGCCACTGAGCAGCTCCCATAGGAATGAACGGGAGCCTCCAACGCTGTATCCAGTTCTCTTTATACACCCGTGATTTCCAGTCCAGAAAGCGTCAGTGACTCTCGATCATTATTGAACCCCAACGGGTCAACTGGGCTCTAAATATTGAGCTAGTCCCTCTGCAGTCTCAGAGGTTTAAACTGGGATTATGTTCAGATGATATTCCGGTAGTTCTAACCCTAGACTAACCTTCTGTTTCTACTGTGAAGTGTGAAGAGGAGCTTTGCTAAAGCAACATGTTGCAGCTGATAATTCAGTTTATTACACGCCTTTGTTTAATACTCGATTCTGATCAATCACGGCGTTCTACGGACTGTTATTTCTTTATAGCAGACCGTTGCTATGGGCGCAGTTCTGATGTCGGACTCTGGAGGACCGTTTTTGTCGCCCTGTCGGGGTTTATTTCACAACAGTGACCGACCCGCTGTACATTATCCCTTACATGAACAGTAGTCTATGCAATATTTCCGTCTGGACCAAAGTGGCGGACTGACTGTCAGACCGACGATGCCCTTCCTGGAGCCACGCTGCTAACGTGGCAAAAAAAACACAACAATCATTTATGAGCAGGAAAATGTGAGAAATAAGAAGAAGGAAATGGGACAGAAGGTGAAAAAGGGGAAGTGAAAGCAGAACAGCCACAGCTGATAGTTGTCTGTTTTTAATTATTATTAATTTAAATCTGTGCATGTAATTCATACATCAGGGAGGGGAGTTCATCTCTGTCCAGCTGTCAAAAGAGACATCGAGCAGAGAAATCTTTGTTGTCTTTTGTTGTCCGGAAAATATTCAGTGGAAAAGAAATATAATAAATGATATGGAAATACAACATTTCCAGTAAAAACTCATTTCCTCAATAATAGTTTTCAGGAACAAAATGGAAACTTCTGTAATTTTTTTTTTTTAAATCTTTTGATAAGTAAATAAACTTTATTATTATTTTTATTTTTATTTTTATTATTATTATTATTATTATTATTATTGTTGTTGTTGTTGTTATTATATTCCTACCCAGTCACACAGCAGTTCATGAAATAGTCACAAAATTGAATGTGTTGATTCGTGTATATAGACACGAATTTAAAAAAAATGTCCTGATGTCAGCACGGGGTGGATGGGTGGGTCTAAAAACACCGTTGCTCAAGTCTTACTGAGCGTCACAAAGAAAAAAGAGAAACACCCCCATGGCTTTCGCACATGCATGCACACACAAATATAGATCCATGTACTTATACACACCAAATATATGTAGATGCATAAATCTAGAGTATCTGCACACATATTCCAGCAACCCCCCGCCCCCACAAAAAATACAACCTCATGTATACATCTTCATAACACATCTGTTCAAGTAAATACACATCTGAACACCTGAGGAAAAAAAGACGGAAGAGAGAAAAACAAAAAATAAACGCATATATAAAAGAAGAAGAGAAGCAAAGAGAAGTGCTTTATAATCCCATGCAGTTTGGGGCAAGTCATAGTCAAGTCAGCAAACTGACACACTGACAGCTGTTGTTATCTGTTGGGCTGCAGTTTGCCATGTTATGATTTGAGCATATTTGTTATGCTAAATGCAGTACCTGTGAGGGTTTCTGGACAATATCTGTCATTGTTTTGAGTTGTTAATTGATTTCCAGTAATAAATATATACATACATTGATCCCATGTTGATAAGAGTATTAAATACTTGACAAATCTCCCTTTTAAGGTACATTTTGAACAGATAAAAAAGTGTGAAACCAACCAACAGGACACAACAGGAGGGTTAATGTTACTGCAGGTTTCCCTCCAAATCGGACCTCTCATCACACAATGGAAAACGACGATACCGAGTATAAAGTCAAATTGAATAGCTGCTGAATTAACACTTTGAATGCTGAAAAGTAGAAAACTATAAAGAAACAAAAAGCAACTCACCGATCTGTTTGAGATGAGTAAAATCAGATGAATGAAACAGCAGCTGAGGTTGTTTCTGAGTCAGCAGACAGACGAGACTGAAACAGTCCGAATAAACTCCGCAGGACAGGAAGTTTCTCTGCCGCCCAAAACGTTGGCGCCCAAACACACATTCAAATGATTAACCGGAAATTCCAAACAGGAAATTCAAATTTCTCGTCCTCGTCATTTTTCAGATCAGTTCCACCAGAGAGAAATTCCCCCTCTAAACTAACGATTAATTTTTTAAGTCTATCATGTGTTTTTATGTGAACTCTTAATCTTTAAGTAACTATGGCTGTAGAATAAACATACTCATTTTTCCCTCTGAAATGTAGTGAAGTATAAAGTAGCATGAAATGGGAGGCAGTTTTGCAGTTTCTTGCACAATCTTTTCAAGGTCATGATATTGATACTGATACTGATGTGCCAAAAGATGAAGTATTTGGTTACTAGTGAAACCTAAACTAAAGTATAACTTCACCAGATGCTCCACGTTCCTCATTTTCACACTATTTCCCCACTAAAATAACACGTACAATGACTACTTTATAATATTATGACTTTATTCTTATAATTCTACCACTTTACTGCAGACACTAGGGGTGCTGGTTGGGTGTGTGTGTGTGAGACATATCAGGGTTGTGTTGTTGAGTGTTCATGTATGTTATACGTTTGTATTACGTTTATGTGTGGACCCCAGGAAAAATAGTTATTACCCAGGTAGCAGCTAAAGGGGATTCAAACTAACAAACAAACCTAATAAACAACAGATCATGATGATGATGATGATGATGATGATGATGATGATTCATTGTCAGAGCGTCAGATCGGAAGTGATTCTCATAAAAAAGTGGCGGGAGGAAACGGTCCAACGGTTTGTATTTGAAATCTAAATTCCCTCCCTGTTGCGCCCACGCCCACGCCCACGCACGCACACTCATAGTCAGGATTACTGGATATTTCCATGATCTTGCAGGAAGACAGGAAGTTTGAAACAATTGAACTGATCCTGTTCCCCTTTTCCACTGTTTTAACATGAGATTAGAAAAACAACCTTATTTAAAAATGAATAACCAGATATTAATCTGCACCAGCGCTGTCACAATATCAGACTGCTACTACACAACATGGCCAAAAGAATTCATGATAACGATATTATCGTGATATTTATAGTCAAATTTGATTTAAAAAATGAATAATAATAAATAATAAATTGAATAATAATGCTATCAGTCAAATTCATCTTTAACTTTGTTTATTGTGAGTTGTGTCTCTTTCTTGGTAAATTAATTACACTGAGAATAGGAGTGTAGTGAGGTGGAGAGAGAGAGTTGATCTAAGAGACGCTGCATTATTTTAGAATAAAACTTTTTCCATTCTGACCAGAGGTGGAAGAAGTACTCAGATACTCTAAAGTAGAAATACCACAGTCTAAAAGTACTCCAGTAGTATCAAGTATCGTCATCAAAATGTACTTAAAGTATCAAAAGTGCTCATTAGTGTGCATGCAGCCTGTTGCAGCGCTCCTGTTGGTTCTCTTCTTTATCTTACCGGTTTGATTTATGTACTAGTAACTGATTTCAGCTGCGTCCTCTCTGAACACGTTAGTGGAGAGATTCCTGGTCGTTTTTTTCACTGTGGAATTATATTTTAGTTTTATGTACATAATTTACATGTTACATACTCCCTTATATCTATTTTTTTATATATATGTCTTTATGCTTTTATACAAGAGCAACTGTAACATCCCAAATTCTAGGGATCAATAAAGTATTTCTGATTCTGATTATTATTCAGAATGGCTCCTTTTAAAGTGTTATATAATATTAATATTATATTATTCTGTTTTTATCACAAACAAATACATGTCAGAGCATTTCAATGTTGTAATTCGTCAATGTGGAGACATTGTTAGATATTTTGTGTACTACCAGTTGGCCAAAAGAATTCACGATATCTATTGAAAATGTGGAGAAAAAAAAATAAAAATAATGCTATCAGTCAAATTCATCTTTAATTTGGTTTATTGTGAGTTGTGTCTCTTTCTTGGTAAATTAATTACACTCAAAATAAGAGTGAAGGGAGGTGGAGAGAGAGTCTGTAACCATAACTGCATATATAAAAGTATTTAAGAGGTGCTGGATTATTTACACAATATTATCATATGTGTATTATTAACATGATATCAATATTTCATTTTTAAATTTCACGGTTCTTGTCAATACCGGTATATCAGGACACCCCTACTCTGCACATATGGGTCACACAGACAGTGACCGGCTGAATATCATGAAAGGAATCTGAAATAATCTCTAAAGTAATTACACACAGAGTTGTTACTGCTGTTTATAATAAGTTATATTATAATTAAGTGTATTAATATCATGGACAGATGGCTGCTAGATAATGTGGATGTCTTCCACTTTACTGTAAACAAAATGCTATATTGTTGAGATCAAACTTTATTGATCAAAGGAGGGACATTTAGCAGCACTAAAAGTAATGAATGAAATATTCAAACATGACTGAACCCAGTCAGGAGATTCCAACTCAGTCTCACAGCAGTTTGTGAAATAGTCACAAAATGTTATCGATTTGATTTATGTACATAGACACAAATTTCCTTTTCAACAACATTTTTCGTGCTTTTCAGTCCAGCAGCATGTGACGCACGCGTCAAATACAGTTCTAGTCTTTTCAAAATAAAACTATTTAGTTAGGTTTAGTAAAAGATGGACTTGGTTTAGGCAACAAACTACTCAGATAGGTTTAGGAAAACATGGCGGTTTGGGTTCAAATAACTCCAGAAGTGCTGTAACTTAAGTACAGAAGTTACGTGACTTCTGGTTTCACACGGGACATGAACAGCGGTCTCCTGGTGAGAGTCTGGTGTTATGTACTGTTTGGTTCGTACAATAGTAAAAAATTTAAAGAATTATATATAATAAATCTGATCATAATTTTGGCAAAAGTTTCATACTCATAAATCCAAATTTAGCCACTCTAAATCCTTATTTATAAAATTTGAAAATGAAACCAAAAAGTACATTAAAGCCATTTTTAATTAAAAAAAATAAATAATAAGAAAGCTGCGAAAACAATTTATTTGTGCTTTTTGTTTAAGGTTTTTATTTCAAAGATTCCCCCTGGCTCTGACATGGTTTATCAGTATGAATGACTCATTTGTTTGTATGTGCACTATGGCAATAAAGAATTATATATATATATATAAAAAAAAAAAAGTCCTGTTTTTTGATCCACCCATCCACCCCGACCTCGACCTCATCCCTACGTGGCGTTCGCCGCTCTTTATACTTTCCGCTTCACAATTACGTGGATTACATATAAATTGATTTTGTGCTGACCATCACTGAAAAATGTCTATATACACGAATCAATACATTAAATCTCGTGACTATTTCACAAACTGCTGCTGGAGATTCAGAACTTTTGAGTGTATCCATGGATCATCTGTTGCCCCAGTGCATGCTGGGAGGCTCCCCAACACACCCACCTCACGTAGCTGTGATCACACGATCAGCACTCGGCCAATCACATGAATACTGATCACGGTCTCAACGCCTTTATTTCAAAATAAGAGTACACAGTAATTCAAGATAACTTGCTCCATGATGAACAGATCAAACTTCAAACTGCTTTCAAAGAACCAGGACTTTGTTTTAATATCATAGTTTATTTAATTACATCAAATATGAAAAACATCCACGGTTTGATCCACTCACAAGCTGTCTATAAGTATGCCTCATTCATGGTTGTCAACAGCGTAGTGGCGGATTCTGAATTTACAAACACCTGTTGACTGTATTAACAACCAGCCTCTTGTATGAGATTCATCAACAGTTTACTAAATAAATCATTTATTTGTTTTTATCATTAAATTTACCAGCTGAAGTTGAGGACGAGTCTCTCACACGTGATCAGTCGGATCATTTCTGTTTCACTGTGAGAACATGAGGATGTGTTTATAATGGAGAGAACTGCTGTATAGTTGTATGTTTGGGCTTTGCTGCTCAGTACAGAGGTGGTTTAGTGCGACTGCTGGGATCTTTCTTGTTCTCCGCTGGTGGAGGTGGAATGTTTCAGGAGCAAAGCATCATGGGACGGGTGTAAAGCTGTGTACTGAGTTATGTTTGGACCAGCATTAATGTACATGAGGAAACTCTGTGGAGTGCATCTGATAAAAATAATATGTTAAAGGTAGAGTTTGGGTGTTTTGCAGTGGGGGGTTGTATGAGGTGCTTCTCCACAGTCAGACTGTCAGACAGCTATACAGTCTGTTTCTGACGGGGAACTGAAGCCGTTATCTACGCTCTCGCCAAAGCAACCAGACACCATTGAAAAAAACAGCGATTTTACCTTGCAGAACACGGGAGTTGCTGGTCTACTGCTGCCTCAATCGGTTAGTTAGTTTGTGTTACTGTGTGACTTTGGTGAATCCGAACTAACCAAAGTCACACAATAACACAAACAAACTAACCGATAGAGGCAGCGGGAGACCAGCAACCCCCGTGTTCTGAGCAGTAAAATTACTATTTTTGTGAATGGAGTCTGGTGGCTTTGAAGAGAGCTATATAACGGCTTCAGTTCCCCGTCAGAAAGGGCTGTCTGACAGCGAGGTAAAGTAGTGAAAATATTCTAAATATAGCGTACATTTAAACTGATATTGATGTTTTTAGGTGTGTAAAATGTGTGTTGCTGCCGCCCCCGTCCACAGCAGTACATTGCTTTGCTCCCGTGCCGGTGCTCCTGTCTGTTTCTACTGTAGTGATACACTGACTATGGAGACGTACCTCATACAACCACACTGAGAAACACCTGAACTATCCCTTTAAGGTAACTATCAGTCATGTTTGCATTTGTGGAGATTCTCAATCTTTCAACTGTGAAGGTTTCTTTCCCTTCTGATCTGATAAACTTTAGGAACATCTAATCCAGACAAACTGTACAGCAGAACTCCTCTATAAGTCATGATGACATCATCAAGCAGCCGAAGTAGCTCAACCAGCGTGGACAATGTTTGATGGCTCAAATGTCCGGCGTGTTTTATTAACGCTTAATTCATCTGTGAAAGCCATCCTCGTACAGTCAGGGGTCATTGTTATGAGTGTGAGTGTGTGTGTGTGTGTGAGTGTGTGTGTGTGTGTGTGTGTCACTGCTCGTTCTGCTGTGTGTCTGTGATGGTGGAGACGGCGCCCTGGCCCTTGCTGACGTCACTGATACACGCCCACTGACCGTCCATCGACTCCTTCCACAGCGTCACCTGCAAGACAATCATAAATACATGAGGGGAGAAAATAAATACAAGGTGTAGACTAGTGCTGGGACGATTCACCTATCTCCTGATTCAATACTATCACCATACTTAGGTGGTGATTCGATATGTATTGTGATTTTTAAGTATTGCGATTCAATATTACGATTTATTGTGATTGTTGTTAACTTTTTTTAACACTAGACCATTGGGAAAAAGTTGAATCATACACTTCTAGGGACTTTTACTTTGGAAAATCTCTAAATGAATCCAGTAAAAATGTTTGATTTTCAGCATGTATGTAGTCAGAGATGTCCTGAAGTCAAATATATCAGGATCATTGGCAGGAATTATTTATTACATTTTTTATCCAGCAACCCAAAAATCAAAGAATGAAGACATTTCCATCACAGATTAGTGGTATTTTCTTTTTAATTTATAAAGGACATGTAATGTTTTATACTTCTGGTGAATAAAATCCAGTCAATCTTATTTCCATAGATGTATTTTGTATATACAGTTCCCTTTGTTAACACCTTATTTTGAAAACCTGGCATAGTCCAACGTGTCTACTTCCTCTAACTTCTCCAAGGTGGTCTCTAGCTCTCCCGTCAGCTCCGTTCTCTTTATCCATCCATGGTCAGCTCCATCGGGGCCGTTTGAATGCATTTAACATAAATGTCAGTATATGGGTGCTCTACAGTTGTAGCGTCGGCCCATTTGACCACGGAGATGAGAGCGACGGCCGGCTCGACCGCCACGTTACCACGATACGATAATGTTTTCTGTCCGTGACAGAGTTAGCATGCAGCTTTAGCCGTGATG
>CAKALU010062945.1:2199-23526 GCA_916700995.1 Hozukius guyotensis
GAGCTGCAGCAGTTATTTCTGCACAAACGTCCACTGTACATTCACTAGATATTCTCAGAGCTAAACTAACTCTTCTGCAGCGTGGAGTGAGCGCGCATGAACATGAGGTGGAGCAAGAACGCGCGTTGTGTGAGTGAAGGCAAGCTGGCAGAGGAGAGCTCTGAACAGCGTAGCCACACGCGAGCGCGCATTTGCATTTGCGAGCCGCATTTGCGAGCGCGCATTTGCGAGCGCGCATGGGACACCGACCCGGTAGATTTATACGTGTAAAAAGTTACAAACAGTCCCTTTAAATGACCAACCAGTAAATACAAAAGAATAAGTTTAAATACACATTCGTGCTGCTCCCGTTTAAATGGTTTCATTACAAGTGTAGCAGCCAAATATTAGAAAAGGAGAAGTTAAATTCCTTATTCTAAGATGTACTTTATGTTGATAGAGTAGTGGTTGGTATTTATTATAGATGTACTTTATGTTGATAGAGTAGTGGTTGGTATTTATTATAGATGTACTTTATGTTGATAGAGTAGTGGTTGGTATTTGTGCCCCATGTGGCCAACCATGGCATTAAATTGTTGATAAATTGGCACCAGTTGATGTCGTCATGGTGATTAGTATCAACTGTGCACAGAGCAGCTGCTTCAGGACGCCAAGAGACGAAATAGTTTTTCAACGGGCTTTAATATAGTTTCTTGTTCATTTCACAAAGACGAAGTTTAAGTTGATCTTTTTTTTTACTTTGGGTCGCCGCGGCATATCCTGTTTGGGTTGTTTTGTGTAGTTTATCACACACGCACACACACACACATAGGCTGCACGTTGACATCCATGCATCCATTGACAGAGCTACTAACTGGACATCTAACCGTGAGGAACCAGATGAATGAGCGTACCTTTATTTAATAGAAGCTTTGTTGTTGACACGTTTCTTGGCGATGGAAATATGGCTTAAAGGAAAGAAAGATGGATGCCATAATAACAAGTCTTTCCAGTTTGAATAAAAGCCTTTCCAGACTGATATCATGCAGAGAAACAACGTTAAAAGTTGCAAAATGTGTCTGGATGTGCAGCCAGACGATTAACAAAAGCATTATCGTCAACACAGTGAATTTACAGATGATTAATGACACCTAATTCACTAAATATTAGCATCTCTTGCTTAAATAAATAGGAGAGGAATTATTGTTGATTTTTGATTTGTACAAACTCTTCACTTGGAAATATCTCTCTCTCTTTCTCTCTCTCTCTCTCTATCTATCCAGCCCATCCCCCTGTCTTTTTCTCTATGTCTTGAAAGGAACATAGCAATCGGAAGAGTGGAGAGGGGAAACCTGCTGGATGGAGCAACACTGTTTGTGGAATTCAGCCAGCAGGAGGCAACCTTCCCCCTCATGACGGCGAAGGTGAAAGCCGAATTGCGGACTGAGGAGGACATTGTCCTGTGCGACGCGCATGGACACAAGCTTGCAGACTCCAGCGGGACAACTGGTACAGTATAGTATTTACAAAGTTGGTCAATTACTGTGGCTTAGCTGAATGCTTTGCAGTTTTGAAAGTTTTCTTTTTTTGTTGAGGGATTTGAATTCAGGGTTCAATTATTTTTCTAACAGTTAGTGAAAATGATCAGAGGGGTGGTGGGGGGGGGGGGTTAATAGGCTGAGCTCTGAGTGCAAGGACTGACAACGTCAGTCCAGAGTCAGGGTCCAGACAAAAGAGATCTTGCTCACAAAGGGCATTATTATGTAATTGCTGCACATTTTGTGTGTAGACTATGTATTTCCTTGTGTCTGAATGTGGATTTGAATTGGTGTTTGGGGTGTCAATATCAATATAAGCTACAGTATAGGGATAAGCTATAATAATAATAATAATAAATTAAAATACGGTATTTATCAAAAGTTGTTAATATATCCACTTAATTGGCTAAACCAGGTAGCCACAACCTTTCAATGCACAATATTAGCCTTAGCTGCTACTAGAACTTACATGAGGTGGTCAAGCACGAAGTAGTTAAATCCACACACAGAAAACAAAGAAACAGAGATTCACTTCAAAGTAATCTAGACTACACCCTAACAGCGATCCTGAACATGATAACACTCGGAGCAAATCACAGGCTGTGACATTAACCAAGATGATCATTTATTAGAGGAGTTCTGGATGATTAGACGTCATTGAGACGCTGTCTACCTGTGAGTGACATGGACAGGCTTTTTAAAAGTTCCCTTGTTTTTTTTAATGGTAGATTTGTCTTGATTCAAATAAGTAAAAGATGTGAACCATGTAAATAGCCCACAATAAGTTCAACTTATCATTTAAATAAATTGTATATTCAAACTTCAAGCCAGTAATCAAAATACAGTGGATGTTTGGTTTTCTACTCATGACTTATTCGTCAGTGAAATTTGTAGAGTCAAGGGCATATTGTCTTAATTAACTTTTAAATTTTTTTATTTCCTTATATCCCTAGTCTCTTTGAGGAGGATGTCAGGGAAAATGTGGAGAACCTGGTTCAGGCAGCAGAGGAGCTGCCTGCTATTGGTCAGGCTCTGAGGGAACTCGGCCAGTTCGCCCGCAACCGGGCTGCTACTGTGGCCTTGACAGAGGCACAGATCGCCTCTGTCAAGGACACCTTCAAGTGCATCATTTGCAGAGGTTTGTTAGCTACATGTAAAATCTATTGCATAAATCCTGTTTGAAAACACACTGTTAACAGTTTCTGTAGGTTGATAACAGACTGTGAATGAACAATCTCCCAGTTCTCAACAGGAAGGACAGAAGCCACAATGCTTGCGTCCTCCTATACTGTACATACGCCCACAGCCCACCACTTGAACAGTTGAAACAATACCTAGTAAACATCTACTACTGTCTCCTGTAGCCAGAAACAAGAGAAAATAGTTAGCACACCCAAAACTGTGATCATGACAGTGTTTCTACATACACAATAGGTTCACTTTATGGACTCGTACAATATTTGTTTGATCTTTTACACCCAAATAATGAGCTACAGTTTCGGGTTAAGACATGTAAGCATGAATCTAAAATGAAGCTCATTTGAGTGTAGAAGCTCAAACAAATATTGAGATCCCAGAAGGAAATGGTGGAATTTGTGTGAGCTCTCATGTGAATTCACTTAATTAAATATTCAACATTTATCAAATCATTACGCTAGTTCTGGCTGGTAAATGTCACTTTAAGTCAGTACTTTGTACCTCAGTGTTGATCTGCATAGCAGGCTTTCCATATGTTCCCACAGTTGTCGATTGCTTTGGTCTTTAAATTAAGACTTAAGACAAAAGCATCCAAACACAAACCCATTCTAGGCCTATAGATGCACATCTATATGTGTCATGTGCTTATGTGAGAAATGTACCATTTTGCTCATTTTGTTAGTTTACAAGGTTCACCCAATTACACCGTTATCTAGTAGCTCTGTACTTGGACTTTTTCACATATATTCTCCAAAATATATGATTTTTAAAGATGTTTTTTATTCGTATGAAATACAATACACCCAAATACCATACTTGTGAGAAAAATTGTGGAACTAATATCAATTCTGTTGGACTTCAAAATGTAAGCAAGTTAGAATATAGACACACACGCCTTGTGTGATTTTGTTTAGTAAGTTTGAGTGGGTTTGATAAAACATTGATTTTCTGTTTTCTCAGTGGACCATGTAAAGAGCTCTATTCTACTAGATTGAACAGGATTGAGATGAACATTGACATGAAGATACTGATCAAATTGTTGTTCTAATCTACAATTATTATGAATCTCGCAGATGTGATGAGAAACCCGGTTGCCACGTCATGCTACCGCAGCCTTATTGGCTGCAGGACTTGTGTAGCCCAGTGGGCCACAAATGAAGAACGGTGCCCCAAATGTAGGGACAAAGACTTCTCTATTAAAAATGTTGATTTAACAGGGATGGGGGAAATAATCTCACTGTTAAGAGATGTCATTAGGGAAGAGGATTAGGAAGGGAGCGGGGGTATCATTTTTGGGAAAGTTTGTTTGTAATTAATTTGTTTATAATGTAATTGTATTGTTCTTGGACAGTTTCAGTTTGGGTGTTTTTTTGTGGGGGGGGGCTTTTGTTCATAAGAATTATTATATACATTCTATTTTCTTTGTTCTTTGACCCCGATAATGTTTATATGTATGTTGTTATAATTTGTTATTTCTGATAATATATAATTATTAAAAAAATCTGTTTTCTAATATGAGGTTAACTTTCTTCCTTTATGGATTGTGTTTTTATTGTGTTGTCATACTAAACGTATGTGCAGTGAGGAAACCTAACATGTTGTAAATCATATATAAATGAGATGCCCTGCTGGGCTTTTTAAGGCTTTTTTCATCACTAAGACTGCAGTGATTTTGTGGCACCCACGAATCACACCAGACACAGGATGAACATATTTTAGTAAAAATGGGAAGATGGTTTTATTCTATTTATTCAATATATTAGAACAAAAGGGGAATAACTGACAACACATCTGGTTTAGAGCAATGTACAATATATGGCAACAATCAGTATTTTATCCAAATCAAATAATTTCATTTAAAATCAATAAACTGGTAGAATTCCAATGAACATAACATAAAATATATTAAAGCAGTAGAAATTAAATATATATCAAAAGGCATTAAAACTCATGTTTTGTTTTTTTATCTACAATTCTTATGAGTATATTTTATAGAGAACATTAAATAAACCCAAAGATTACAATAAATTAAATGATAAGTATTATAGATTATAGGTTGATCTAATTCATTTCTATAAGTTTGCTAACTATGTATTTACAATGTAGCTTGATTCTGCACTGTATTTCCATGCCATTGATCCAATGATAGAATAAAGCACTTGTAGGATATGACTAAAAACTGTGAGGTCTGCTGGTCTGCTCCAGGACCATTATCACAACGAACCCATCACGTGGGTTCTGATGTCATAGTTTTGCGACTTGGGGTGGGGGATGCGGAAAAATCTCAAAGCGTGGGCGTAATGTTCGGTGGGCGACAGAAGGTAATCATGAAAATACTTTAATAATATGATATATATGACATTTGAGTTTGAGAACATTTGCATCATTAATTGATGGACCAGTGAAATTTAGTTTAGCTACTATAGCTGGTATTAAAGTTATCTGAATTTCACTTTCTCCTGTTGGTTTACCAGTGTTAATTCTAGCTAACGATATGTCCTTACAGAGAACGTCTAATTAGCTTGGAACCCGAACACCGTGCATTTCAAACATCTAAAATAACTAGTTAGCTAACAGTCAAAGGGAAAAGTTGTGCAGACAAACGGAGCCCCATGTTGCCAGTGCCCGGTGGTCACCGCCCATCCGCCAGCCAAAGTACCGGCAGACAGTCAACACAACACCTGCAAATGAGCTGGCGCTGGCAACACGGAAGGACGCCAAATGGAAAAAAACAGAACTGCCTGAACGTACACAAAGCCCAAACACCGTTAATCTGCACACACTGCGATTGTTAAGTTTAAATTCTGTTTTGGACCCCAGAAGCAGAGACGGACTCAGGTAAGTAAAAAATGAAACAGAGTTTATTTTCCAACAAGGAAAACAAAAATGCAGGCAGGGTGGCAGGGAGTTGGCAGGCTCGTGGCGAGGCGAGAAGGAACACGAGGCTGGAGCACATGGAATCTCACAGCCACCAGAGAACATGGAGGCAGAGCAGCAACAAGGCACCAAATCGTAACACGATCAAAAACACTAGGAAAAATAGTGGACTTGAAAATCACTAGAGAAAGTACTCAGAGCAACGACCGAACGAGACGGAATTATCTAGCAGAGTAGTGGAGTTCAAACCAGGCATTTAAGGAGGGCTTGATTATCTGAATGAAGACCTGGTGTGCCTTGTTGCTACCCAGGGAGGAGCCAGCCACGCCCCCTGCCACTCACATGCCCTGCCAGGAGAAAAAGAGAGAACAGGAAGGGGAAAACAAACACCAAACAACACAACAACCAAAACCAAAACCAACAGAATCGTAACAGCGATGACACAGGGCTGGTTGAACATCGGCAAAGCTTCCCTTAGTTCCCATTAGCTGAGTCCTTATTCTAGATGTTTAAAATGCAAGGTGTATCTGGTTAGCTAGAAGCTAAGGTCAGGCGTTCTCTGTCAGCTAACAGTTGACTTAACATTAGCTATGTTCACAACCTAATGAGATCTTCTCTATATAACCGTTAATTGTCACCAATGTACCAACGTAAATACATGATCAATGTTCAGGTTTCATAACTAGTGGCAGTGTTGCCATTAGTTCAGTGTAAACCTGCATACTCCGTATGTAGGTTAGCCTAATGGTTGTGGGTTGAATCTGAGAATGAAAATAATTACCGTAAATATAATTAACTGCCCCATGGATGTGGAATTGGGCTTAAATAAACAACTATTTATTTAGCTAGCAATATTTACCTGGGATTAATTTACATGTTTGTCCAGGGAATTCATATTAAAGTTTGTAAAATGACCTCTATGTAAAAGTGAGTTATTAGACTTATTATACTGTAAACTGTGACAATCAAGCTCCATCAGAATGTCAGGCAAGTGTCACTTTATCCAGCGTTATTACAGGGCTGTGTTGAATACTCAATTCTGATTGGCCAATCACGGTGTTCTGCGGTCTTCTCTACAGCAGACCGTTGCTATGTATAACAGACCGTTGCTATGTATCGCAGACCGTTGCTATGTATAGCAGACCGTTGCTATGTATAGTAGACCGTTGCCATGTATAGCAGACCGTTGCTATGTATAGTAGACCGTTGCTATATATAGCAGACCGTTGCTACGTATAGCAAACCGTTGCTACGTATAGCAGACCGTTGCTACGTATAGCAGACCGTTGCTATGGGCACAGCTCTGATGTCGGACTCTGGCGGACCGTGTTTGTGTCAAATTATTGATTTCTTAAGTAAGTGGCCGTGTAATAAGCGGGATAATGTACAGCTAGCGGGTCATTGTTGTGAAAGAATCCCCTTCAGGGGATTCTGCTTGGCGTTGGGGTACAGCATAGCCCTGTCAGGAATTCTTTCACAACAATGACCGGCTCGCTGTACATTATCCCTTACTTAGTAGTTCTGAGTCATGGACCATGGTTCTAACTTTCAAAATGAAAAATAATGACTGCTTACTGAGTACAGCATACTCTTTCCTCCCAGATTACCTGTTTGCATACTGGGCCGGACTCCATTGGTGTTACAACCCAGAGGTGGTGTAGGGGTAAAGGAAGTAACATACAGCCGGTGTTATCAGGCAATCACTTGTTTTATTGTCATGACTGAAATTAAAGCAAAACAAAGCGTACAATGGTTTGAATGATAATAACCAAAAACGAGGGTTCCGGGTGGCACGAAAAGGAGAAAACAAAAGCACACACCCTAGCCCTGAATAATCCCTAACAAACAGACCGCTAAACAACTGCTCTACTCACAAGGAAAAATAAACACAAACGAGTACCTCAGACTAGTTAACACAATCTAAAGTCCACTGACTCCAGTTGGACCTGTACACAATATTCTAGTTAACAATTCACAGAAACAATCGAGAGGCACGGGGGACAGGTCAATCGTAATCACTGCCCGCCATAGCTTAGTCACAGCTGGCTTTTAAATCTTGACATGCGGCACATTAGGCTGATGATTGGATAATCAGCGGTGACGTATCGGAGGCGGGACCACAAATGGCGGGAAACTGAGGGCATCCACCTGAGGGCGGTCCGGAGGCGTTGCCCTGAAGGGGATCCCCCAGACGTGACGTCATCTCGGAGCGGAGAGACAGCGGAGCGAACCAAAAGAAAAGAGCAAAAGGGAGAGCGCAGCACAGCAATATACAACAACAACAATAACGAACGGTCACTCTGAGACTGTAACAGCCCCCACATAAATACAAACCTATAGGATTTGTAACAATATCACAGGTAACAATACTACCTACACTCTGGACAGGGCGTCGGCTACAACATTTTCTGAACCCTTTTTGTGTTTAATCACAAGGTTGCGTTCCTGTACCAGCAGGGCCCAGCGCATGAGCCGCTGGTTGGGATTATACATCCGAGACAAGAACACCAGCGGATTGTGATCGGTGCAATCCACGAGGGGCAGAGTACAGGAACCGAGATATACTTCAAAGTGTTGCAACAACCACAATGACGCTAACGTCTCTTTCTCAATCGTGGAATAGTTGGACTGATGCTGGTTAAATCTGCGCGAAAAATAACTGACCGGGTGTTCTACTCCATCCACATCCTCCTGCATTAACACAGCCCCTGCGCCCATAGCGCAGGCGTCAACCTCCTTCTAAAAGGTCGGGTAAAATCGGGGGCAGCGAGGACCGGAGCGTGACACAAAAGAGATTTTACGTCTACCTTGGGACTCGTGAGACTAGTCAGGGGATGAACCACGGCAGAAAAGTTCCTACAGAAGCTTCTGTAGTACCCTGTCATGCCGAGGAAACGCCGCCTTGCACGTCGGGTGGTTGGAACGGGGAACTCAGCTATCGTGCTAACTTTTGCCTTGATGGGACGGACCTCACCCTGACCCACTTGCCGACCCAAATACGTGACGGTGCCTTTCCCAAACTCACATTTGGCTAAATTCCACGTGAGAGAGGCCCGCGCAAGACGACTGAACACTTCAGTTAAGCTGAGCAAGTGTTCAGACCAGGAAGAAGAGTAAACTATTAGGTCATCGAGATATGCGTTGCAGTTGGCCACACCAGCCAGAACAGTATTTACTAACCGCTGGAAAGTGGCAGGCGCGTTACACATACCAAACGCCATAACAGTGTACTGAAGAAAGTGATCTGGTGTTACAAAGGCGGAGATTTCTGACGCGCGCTCAGTCAGCAGCACCTGCCAGTAACCTTTCAGTAAATCTAATTTGGTGCCAAATTTGGCAGCGCCTAAATTATCCACACAATCCTCCATCCGCGGCAACGGATATGAATTGGGTACAGTGACGGCGTTGACTTTGCGAAAATCAGTAATGAACCTGGGTGAACCATCTGATTTAGCCTCTAGCAAACAGGGAGAGCTCCACGAACTAGTGCTGGGCTTTGCCAAACCATTTTCCAACAGATACTGTACCTCTTTTTTCATCAGCTCTCTTTTAATCTGGTTAACACGATAAGAATGCTGCTTAATTGATCGGGCATCTTTTACATCGATATCATGTTCTAGTACCGTGGTACGAGTGGGAACGTCACCAAAAAGACACGGGTACTCAGCTACTAAATCAGCAATATCCTGCTGTTGTTCGGCGTTCAGATGACTAAGCTGACGTGGTAACACTTTCAGCATCTCTGAATTTGGTAACCACGCACTGTGCTGCGAGGAAGGGAGTACGGCCAAACCATCCTCGTCACCAGGACTTTTTTCGGCTACAATGAGCGTGGAGCAACCACTTACCGGAGAGGAGTCATGCTTTGTTGGGGAGCTTGTTTTAGCGTGACGAAAGTGATACATTTTTAACATAATCACATGGCATACACAAGTTTTGCGCTTTCGGTCCGGAGTATTTATCACGTAATCCGTCTTACTAAGTTTCTTTTGGATGCTATACGGTCTGGAAAAACGCGCAGAGAGGGAAGAGCCGGGAATGGGTAAAAGAGCCAACACTTGGTCACCCACTTCAAAGTGTCTGGCAACAGTGAATCGGTCTAACTGATTTTTCATCTCCACCTGGGAACTGGCGAGTGCGTCTTTCGCCAAATTACGAGCGTGATGTAAACGGTCACGGAACCTACTCACGTAGTCAAGTACATTACCCTCCACGGACAGCTCATCCGAGAGGAAACTGTCTTTTAGCACCTTTAAAGGGCTGCGAACAGCGTGCCCAAAGACAAGCTCCCCTGGGCTGAATCCTAAGGATTCCTGCAAGGATTCACGGGCGGCAAACAGCGCAAAAGGAATGCCCTCATCCCAGCTTTTGTCTGACTCCAAACAGTATTTACGCAACATGGATTTTAAGGTTTGATGCCCCCTCTCCAGAGCGCCCTGTGATTCCGGGTGGTAGGCACTGGAGATCACGTCTTACCCCTAATGACTGAAGGACCTGTCCGAAGAGCTTGGATTTAAAATTGGTGCCTTGATCAGTCTGTACTATTTTTGGTAGACCAAAGGAAGTGAAAAACTTTGTCAGAGCTTTAACGATGGAGCTGGAGGTTATTTTGCGCAGCGGCACTGCTTCAGGGAACCGAGTGGCGGCGCACATAATGGTAAGTAGATACTGATTACCTGATTTTGACCTCGGTAGTGGCCCAACACAATCTACTATGACTCGCTCAAATTGTCTGGTTTGGCTTACCTGCTAATTGACAAACATGACAGGTGCGACAATGGTTAACGACATCAGATTTTAACCCTGGCCAGAAGAAGTGTTTCAGAATGAGGTTGTAGGTTTTGTTAACTCCCAAATGCCCAGCCCACGGGCTTTCAAACACATGCTCACGATAACTGATAGGAACGACAATTTGATGAATGACATTCCACTCAACTGCAGCAGTTATCGTGGGAGACCATTTTCGCACGAGAATGTCATCTTCCACAAAATACTGGGCTTCAGGGTTACTGGATTCATTACTTACTGTGGCAGAAAAACATTGTTTAAGACTTTTGTCGGCTTGTTGCGCAGCGATGAGCTGCTCCCGAGTTACAGGCAGCCGGAGCTCAGGAGATGCGGTGGTAATAGTTACCTGTTCCTTTAACTCCTTAGGAGGAGAATCGGGCGTCACGATGGCGTCTAGTTTAGTCTTACCTGTTAGGACTTTCAAAAGCACACTGTCGGTTAGATCATCATTAATTTTGTCATTCTCTGCAGAAAGCTTCTGTGTTTGCGCGCGCGTAATTACGCACGAGGGAAACAAAGCAGGCAGTGCCGAATCATCGCTGTTAGCGGAGAGTTTTGGGCTGACTGAGAGTGTAGGTGTACTGTCTAACACCTCAAGTGTAGGCGTCACCTTACCCCCAGCAATATCATTCCCCATCAACATTACGATGCCAAGGATCGGCAACGCCGGGCAGACCGCTACAGGGAAGAAGCCGCTTATTAATCTAGACTGCACATGTACCCTATGCACTGGCCGCGGAACACAACCCATTTCAATTCCACTGAGCATCGTACTGTAGCCACAAGCAGACTGCTCGGAAAATGGTAAGGATTTAGCAAGAATGACAGACTGGAAACTAGGGATGTCACGAGAACCGGTACTTCGGTACCAACTCGGTACCAAAATTCTAAAAATGTGACAGTACTCGTTTTCTTCGGTACCAAAGGTACCAAACAATGCCTGCAGGGTCCGAAATTAACAGCCGCCAAGTGCCAAATGCGGGTGGATTTTCCATTTGGCGAGCAACTCTCTGAAGGCTTCTGTCCTCTGCTCTCTGTGTGTTGGAGCCTGACACCACACACAACAGCGCCTTGCAACAGCTTTGAGATGTTGGGTTTGTTTACTTTTTCAGAGATCCTTTATTAATTTGTCCGAGAAGATGACCCACTCCTGTGGAAATAACTGAACTGAAAAGTGGTGCTTTTTTTTATTGTCATCAAAATATAACATTAGCATTTTAAATAAATATTTAATGGTCTAATGGTCTGTCACCATGTCAGTGAATTTAAACTACTGCTTACAATCTGAGGATATATATAGAGAGAGAGTGTGTGTGCGTGTACAGCCTCTGCTGTTTTCTTACAGTAATTGAGCTATACCTGAGGAATAAAGTCTCATCATTTTACGTGGTATCGAATTTGGTATCGAGAATCGTGGAAATTCACTGGTATTGGTATCGACTACTAGATTTCTGGTATCGTGACATCCCTACTGGGAACCCCAAGTATCGCGCAAAATCTGTATGGAACGCTGATCACCTGGCGCACCGGTTAGCGACACTAAGCCTTCTAAAATAAACGGCCTGAAACAGGGATCAGGACTATCGTCATCGCACGGGTCTGTGGGATTTCCAATGTGTCCTGATTTATAGGACATTGACATACCCAATTTCTCAGTTGATATTGATTACAGACTGAGACAGGGAGATCTTGCCTTTATGAAAGATGGAACACGTATGACTCTATCACGAGATATGAAGCATGATATACTCGAAAAGCTTGCTGAGACAATGTACAGTTTCAAAGCTGAACTCCTGAAGATGACGACATCAGCGGTGTTGCAAAGGCACTGATCAGCAAGCAGCCCTGCCTTACTGAGCCTGGTTCTCAGCCAGGATGGTATGGCTGGAAGAACAGCCTTAAATTTAAGATGGCCAACTATTGCACAAAGCTTTGAAAAGCTAGATGTGAGGATATAGCAATCAATGGGGGTAAAAGAAGTAAAGGCAACCCAGAGGGAGAATCGTCAAGGAAGAATATCAAACGGCCAAAAAGAGGTGAAGCAAATTATCTGCCTAATTTACCTGTAGGACATGATGAAGCAAGCCTTGAAAATGGCAGAAAGGTTCTCATGGAAGAAATGAAGAAAAAGCAACCAAATGGCACCCTCATCTCACAAATGATGGACCAAACATTCCCACTACGCAGACGAGAGATAATAAGACAAGAGCCTGCTGTAAAGGACATGGTTGAACGATGGCCAGCCCTCTTCACCGAGAGATAGGTGAGCTACTATTTTTGTCTTAAATAGTACCTGAAAGGTTGAGCTCCCTCCAAGGCTACATTTCACATTCCCAAAGGTCCCAACCAATCAAATAATGCCAATCAAAATACAACAAATTCAAGCTGTGAGGCCAGAAATCTCTGCACACTTGTAGGAATATTTATACACATTCTTTTCAAGTTGAAGAAACCTTGTCCTTACACTCAGGATTGATTGATACAAATCAATATTTGTATTGGCTAGAAAGTAGTATATGCACTACTCTGATTTGCTTGAAAATAGAATTATATTTTAGCAAGCTAGAAATGTAACTTGTCTTTCTATCTTCTAAGCTCTAATGTTATGAATCCCCCCCCCATCTTTCTACTTTTTCAGGTATTTGCTGAGTTTAATAGAATTGCCAGTAAGAATCTGAACCGAGAAACTGACCGAGTTAATGCAGCACATAAACTGGGTGGTGAGTAATTTCATTTTGCAACTTTTAAGTAATTCCTAAGCGTCCCCCTCCAAGACCAACCTATTCCACTTCCTGTCTGTCATTGCTCGGTCCTTGTGAATTTGTCTCTTGACTGATCTTTTCTGTCTCTGTATCATTAGACACCAGACGTGACTGCACTATGCTCTGTTGTCCTCAAAGGCATTCCCATTGTAGTCGGCGATGACTCCAGTGATTTCTACAAGACATGTGTTGTAAGTACCTGTAGACAAAAAAACTGTTGGCCTGCATTTTTTTGAAAAATCATATCCAGTACTTATACAGACTCAGAACAAAGACTTAACAATGTCTGCACAATATACAATGAGGTCTGTAAGTTTCTGTACAGCGACATGAGTTTTTTGCTCCAATTCCGCCAAAATTCATCTGATAGGTGAGTAAACAACACCCTTTAATTCAAATTGAAAGTTGCCACTTAAACCGTATGGTCATTCATTTCTATTCTAAGGAGCAGGAGTCTCAAGTGAAAAGTCAATGTGACTGTTACAAAATGCACAGACCTCATCATGCTTCCATAGCTTTAGTTTATTCACACCATATATATTTCTTTGACTACAGTTTTACAATGCGGTTTGAATGCATATTTAGAGCCCTATTCTATAGCAAATACTTTAACACCAAAAATTAATGTTTTCCTAAGAAGAGCAAATCCAATGGGTAGCAAACCTAACTTGCGATTCTAAAGAATATGTGTGTTTCTTTACAGGATACAGAGAGAGATGAGGCCTTAGCATCCGTCACAGTTGGTGTGCTGGCTGCTGTCAGTGAAGATGGTCCTCAGCAGGGTCCAAACCCAATGCACCTCCAGCCCATCTCCACTGCCATCGTACTTGAGGGAGGTATTGTCATGGACTATATTAAAGACTTGCCTCAGGCAGTTTGCCTGTTATTTGGGCTTACATATGCTTTGCATTTGGATTACCCAAAATGCATGACAAATACACTCAAAATCATTCAAACAGTAATGCTTGGATTGGGAAACAAAACCCTCCCATCAAAACTGCTAACTCTGAAAAACAGTCTGCTGGGTTAGACCAGTGAATGGCCATTAGACAGCACTTGGTAACCCTTGCAATCATTACACTGTTAATAGTTATGAGAGAAAAGTTAGATGCTTCCAGAGTTCGATAAGTCGATCCTGTGCTTAAATGAGCCAAACAAAAAACGAAACGTCTGGAGGAGCTGCAGCATTTATTTCTGCACAAACGTCCACTGTACATTCACTAGATATTCTCAGAGCTAAACTAACTCTTCTGCAGTGTGGATTGTGCGCGCATGCACGTGTGAGTGGAGCGAGCTGAGTGAAGGCAGGCAGGCAGAGGAGCAGAGGAGCAGAGTACAGCAGAGACTCCGGTTCTGGAGACCAAAGCTACGGTCTCCGCCGCGTCCTCCGCCGCGTCCTCCGACCGCGGCCAACACTGTTTAACAGACGGGCTTCACTAGATACAACCAAGAGGTTTTGGTGCTTCCGTGTAGTTTGTGTTGGAGTCTGAGTCTGAACAGCGTAGACACACGCAAGGGACACCGACCCGGATTGATTTATATGTGTAAGAAGTTACAAACAGTCTGACTGTACCAGCACCAAAGTTCTATCTAGTGAAGCCCGTATTGCAAAAAAGCGTTGACCGCGTTCGGAGGACGCGGGGGAGACCGTAGCTTTGGTCTCCAGGGCCGGAGTCTCTGCTGTACTCTGCTCCTCTGCCTGCCTGCCTTCACTCACACACCGCGCTCGTTCTCGCTCTTTCGCTCCACCTCTCACGTGCATGCGTGCACACTGCACACTGCACACTGCAGAAGAGTTAGTAGCTCTAAGAATATCTAGTGAATGTACAGTGGACGTTTGTGCAGAAATAACTGCTGCAGCTCCTCCAGACCAACAGAGGTTTCCCGTGTCTTGTGAAGTGACGGGGCTCCGCAGAGAGAAACGTTATCGTCTCCGACCAAAACTCCCGTGTCTCCCCTGTTCCCTCCGGCCGCGGTCGGGAGGCTGAGGCAGGAAAAGCCAACACTAGGATCAGCATTGATTCATGGAGAGACCTTCGTCTGGTCAGCTAACATTACTGCCAAGCAGCTGAAATATAGAGTGATATTGTGCTTTTAGTTGACGTGTGTCTCCTCACTGTTTTGATCACAAATTCAATCCACCTGTTCTTCATATCATCATTGCTGGGAAATTTAAATAATGACACGGAGCTGTTCATCTGGCATCCAGGTAAGATGCATTTGCAGGGTGGTGCTGGTGAAGGCATAGCTAGCTAGCAACTGGAAGTTATCGTGGACTCAGTACTTTGCGATGGAGCTGGACAACGCACTGATGCTCATGCGCTTTAGTTGTTATATAGTGCCAGGGGCGGGGTTATGATAAGGATGATCGATGTACGTCATCCAGCTATGATTTTAGCCCCGCCTACAAAATCCTGAACACAAAACTAATGAAAAACAGTTTGACGGCCTAACTCCACAATGCAGTACTACAATGTTCACAGTCTTTGCACATGTTTTCACTAACTATTTTCCAACATTTATAATGTGGTTAGAAACAAAACTCTGATTTCCCTTTACACAGCCTTTAAATGAGTGAAGTGAGCAGCTGTACTCAGCTAGAACAAGGTTAGAAACAGCCATGTTTGGATGCTCATTTATATGGAACTTCGTTTCAGGCTTCCAACAGAAGCTTAATGAAATAAACAGCTTTAAAGTTACAAATATGTTTCTTCTGAACTTAAAAATACGTTTTATAGTTAACTGTAATGTGATCAGCGTGTTTGTGAGTGTCAAACATGAGCACAGTCATCGTCTGTCTTGTGTTTCCAACAGGCCATTATTGATTTATTATTGATGTATTATTTATTGTAGCTTAGTGTTTTTAATGTTAAACCATTGTTCACTTTGTTTGGTTGCTGCTTTTTTGTAGGAAATCATGCTCTTTCTTTGTTTTAGCATAAAGACTTTGACTAAATTTATTATATTATATTATTAACAATTGAATATGTTTATAGTCTTTTGGTTAGGGCTGCAATTAAAAATGAGTTGTTTTAATGTAGTTTGCAATGTGCAGGGTGATCTTCAAATGACTATTTTGTCCAAAAATTCAAAGTTATTCAATTGACTATGATGTAAGACACTAAAGGAGTATCAGATCCTACCATTCAAGAAGCTGGAACCTTCAGATGTTTCTTGTTTTTTTCTTGAAAAGTGTCTTAAAAGCTTAAAGAAAATCGTTGCAGATGGATTTACTAGTGTTTTTATAAGCTATCTGCTTTTTGGTGGAGAGTTGTGTTGCTTTGGTTTCTGTTTGATTTGTTTCTCTGCTGGTTTCCAGTCAGTCTGAAGCCAAAACAACAATTACATTTAATAGTTTGCAGCTGTCTGGTTCCGCAGAGAGCTTTAGTTTAGACCTTTTTTCCACAATAAAAGCCCCTGGTGTTCATTTACAGTAACTTTAGTTGGCCTGTTTGAGGGTTTGTCCTCATGAAACCAGGTCAGTCTGAACCTCATCGGCTTTTATCCCCTGTGGGCTCATTGTTCTGGTTACCTGATAGGAATGTTTGTGACGGAGTTTCAGTACAGATACAAAACAATTAATTGATTAATCACAAAGATAATAATTCAGTAATGAACATAATTATTAGTTGCAGATCTTCAGTAAACAAGCAGTTGTTCCCAATCTTTTAGGGTTGTTACACCTTCAAAAAAAGGCATAAAATACTGATTCTTTTTATAATTGATTAATCTCCAATTATTTTCCAGATTTATCGATTTATCGATGAATTGTTTGGTCTCTAAAATGTTAGAAAATAATGAAAAATGTCCATTCCAGTTTTTTAAAGTCCAAGGTGATGAATTTAATGTCTTGTTTAGTCCAAAACTCAAAGATATTCAGTTTAATATGATATGAAACAGATAAAAGGAAATCTCCATATTTTAGAGGCTGAAAACTGAATTTTCTGCCATTTTTGCATGAAAAATTGCTTTAACATTAAAGAAATTGTCAAATTATTTTCCCTTTGTTCAACTAATCAATTAGTTATTAGGTTGATTCATTTTCTAGTTATTTTCTAGATTTATCGATAAATCGATTTGTCTACAAAATGTCTATCCCAATTTCTCCAAGGTGATGAATTTAAATGTCTCATTTTGTCCAAAACTCAAAGATATTCATTTTAATTTGATATAAAACAGAGAGAAGCAGGAAATCTCTGTATTTGAGAGACTGAAAACTAAATTTTCTGCATCCTGGGAGCCTACTGTGCCCACAGGGAGAACATAGTGTGCCTGGTCGTGGTGAGTGATGGTACGTGTCCACAGCCTCCGTGCTTTCCACGCTCCCCATTCATTGTCTATGTAAGCAGCCGTGCAATGCATTCTGGTAGCGTGGCGTCGCGATTCGAGAGACTAGGCGTCACGACGCCCGCTCCTCATTTGCATAAAGTTGAGGGCTCGTCTACTTTATGTATATCACGGGCATCCGACGGGACTCGCCGCCTCTCGAAACTCCCGAGGATCTTTTAAACTAAACGTTGTCGATCCAAAATAAACTGCATGGATTATTTCTCGCCTCAAATGTTTTCAGAAACACATTTCAGTGAACTATTTACGTGAAATAAGAGAAGAAAGTTTCCAAACGAGCCTCCATACTGGTTCCGGTTTGAAAGCTGGGAGCAGCAGCCAACGGCGGGAAAGCGTTCGTCCAATCAGGAGCCGAGTGTGTTGTGTCTAGTGACAGCTCATCTAGCGTCCAATGTTGGGAAGCGTCTCGTCCCCTCGCGATAAAAAACGCCCCTGTGGACATGTACCATAAGATCACCTGACACGTGGACTTCACAGGGAGACAAAACTTCACAATAAAAGAGGATGTGAGGAGAGTTTTCCAAATCAAATATGATGAAATGTACGGAGCCCACCTAGACCCCTAGGAGAAAAATTTTATTAATTTGAACGAGTTACTAACTCGAGGTAACGAGTTACTTCATAGAGCTCTTCTTCTAATCATTCCTGACAGTCCACGCATTGCTGATGTACGGCGGTAAAATGTGAAAGATATTGACAGATTCATACTTCCTGGATCAATAACTCATAACTGAAATGTTGTTAAAACACAAACGACAGCTCTTTCTAACCGTAGTAAGGTAGACAACGAGCTACAGCCTCATTTATATCACAACGAGCCGTCCTTTGAGCTGGACACATAACATCGGTCTCTATGAGCAGCCAGCTGTGAGACGAGTAGTCAGGGACCGTCTACAAAGTGCAACGCCGAAAAGAGATGCTATAAAAATATTCAAGAACTTCAGTATTATACAGTGTAGTACCAACAAAATTACTTCACACATCAATGGTCTCCTCATAGTTGTACTACAACACTTAGTTTGGAAAAATATGCTTTTGCATAATTTTGTTGAATTTTTAATGGAAAAAATATTCAGTGTTGTTAGTCAGTTTGCACCGGGAGCTTTCTATCCCCACCACACAGAGCCCAGGTGGTGCTCATCAGCCTGACGACCCTCCACCCTGCAACACAAAGAGGAACCAGCAAAAGGACACCGGGGACACCTAGTGGAGTGGAGGGGTCATCACACCTGTTTAACAAACAGCTGCACATGAAGAACAGCTGCAGTCTGTATTTCTACTGTGGACCGAGTCCTGTTTAGAGGACCAGGAACCATCTCTACTGCCACAATATCTTTATATTATTTATTCATTATTAGCGTCTGTAGTTATTGATATTCTGATTGTGAATTCATTATTTAACCCAGAATATGACTATGGTGTCTTTTGAACACTGGACATTATTTATTAGGCTAAAGGGAAAATGTAAATGATGTAACTCATATCAAACTCGATGTTCAGGAATGATCAGCCTCATGTGACTGAATGGAAATGAGGATAAATGATGTAAAAGGTGTTTGTTGCTGACAGACAGACTCTCCTTCTCTCTCTGACTTTAATAGTTCCATTAATAAAAGTTAACGGGGGAAATAACAGATCATAAAAAGAAAAATCATTCTAATAAATGCAGAAAGTTATTTTCAGTCCGTTTGTCAGGTGTTATAAAGCTCTTTCAGTGACAGGCTGCTTCACTGGCGGACAAATATAAAACGTTTAATCTGTGATCTGTCTTCACTCTGGTATAAAACTCCAGTGATGTTGAGAGGTAAAGTTATCAGATCAGTCCAATCAGCAGTGTACAATCAGTAACTGGTTTCCAATAAGGAGGCGTGTCTATCAGCAGCAGCAGCGTCCAATCAGTAACTGATATCCAATAAGGGGCGTGTCGGTCGGTAAAAGACTTCCGTGAAGGATACTCTCGTGTATCCTCGCTCATCGCTCCTCCTCGATCCCTCCTCGATCCTCGCTCCTCCGTGCAGAAATAAGAGCTTTGGGATGCACCCCGGGTACTTTTCCAGACGGAAGTCGAGCCATTTAGGCTTCATGCGCCACTGAGCAACTCTGATAGGAATGAACGGGGCCCCGCCTCCAACGCTGTATCCAGTTCTCTAAATTATATCTAACATATCATCAACCGACATAAACATCAATGCATTATATCATAACTACTAAGTATTCAGTCATTTTCTGAATTTTAACCCTTTAAATGCCAGCTTTATATATATATATATATATATACAGTATATATATATATATACATATTCTTTTAGACACTATATTTTTCAGACAATTTTTTTTCACATATTTTACTAATAATTTACTGATATTTTTCTGGCAGATTTTACTAATATTTTTCTGGATATATTTCATAGATTATTCAGACATTTTTCAAATAGTTTTTGGACAATTGTCACTATTTTCTTCACACATTTTACTAATAATTTTCAGATATTTTTCACATTTTTCTGAAAGATTTTACTAATATTTTTCTGGATCTATTTCACATATTTTTCACACAATTTTCATAAAAAAATCTTATATTTGACTAATAGTTATATTTTTCACAAGTAAAACGTGAAAAACATTGTGAAAAATGTCCGAAAAACATCCGAAAGGGAACAATGGAGCTCAATGGCTCAGAGGAAGAAGAGAAATCAGGCTGTGATACACACAACACTTGTTAGTAGATACGTTCACTGTTGGTTTTTGGTTGTTGGTTTTTTTATGGGATTTATTGACTATAATTAAAATACAGACTATCACCAGACTAATATTTTTCACGTTTTTCTGACATTTTATATATATTTTTCGGACAATTTTCACAGATTTGTTCACATATTTTACCAATAATTTTCAGATATTTTTCATTTTTTCTGACATATTTTACCTAATATTTTTCTGGATATATTTCACATATTATTCAGGCATATTTCGCACCATTTTCACTAATTTCTTCACATATTTTACTGATAATTTTCAGATTATTTTCACTTCTTTTTTTCTGACATAATCTACTATTATTTTCCAGGATATATTCCACATATTATTCAGACGTCTTTCACATTTTTTACAGACAATTTTCATAATTTTTTTCACATATTTTACTAATAACTTTTGTGTATATATAAACTGGGAAAAAAAAGTTCGGAAACTTGTTTTCAGTCGATTATTTCTCTGTTGTTACAATGCTAATTGGCATTGTATTTTACATCTTTGGAAAGCCTGTTTATTTACCTTCACAATGATGTCCAACTTGTAAGGATCATGCACATTTGGGATGAGCAGCACAGCTGAGCAGCCTGGCACCTCCTCCTCATGCTGGTCACCAACCTGGTCACACGTTGCTGTGGGATGGCGTTCCATTCCTCAACCAGGATTCGTTGCAGGTCAGCCAGCGTGGTTGTGTTGGTCACTCTAACACGTACAGTACGCCCAAGCTGATCCCACAAGTGTTGAATTGGGTTGAGGTCTGGACTCTTGGCAGGTCGTTCCATTCTCTCTACTACCACATTGTGGAGGTAGTCTGTGATAACCCTGGCTCTGTGGGGGCGAGCGTTGTCATCTTGGAGGATGAAGTTAGGTCCCAGATTGTGGAGATATGGGATCGCCACTGGCTGCAGAATCTCATCCCGATATCTCACTGCATTGAGATGGCCTTCAATGATGACAAGCCTTGTTTTGCCAGTGACATCATTGACGGAACACACAACCACGCTGGCTGACCTGCAACGAATCCTGGTTGAGGAATGGAACGCCATCCCACAGCAACGTGTGACCAGGTTGGTGACCAGCATGAGGAG
>CAKALU010062947.1:0-10449 GCA_916700995.1 Hozukius guyotensis
GTTGTGTTGCTCTGGCTCTGTCTGTTTTGGCGTGGAGAGGATGTCATGTTGCTCTGGCTCTATCTGTTTTGGCGTGGAGAGGAGGTTGTGTTGCTCTGGCTCTATCTGTTTTGGCGTGGAGAGGATGTCATGTTGCTCTGGCTCTATCTGTTTTAGCGTGGAGAGGAGGTTGTGTTGCTCTGGCTCTGTCTGTTTTGGCGTGGAGAGGATGTCATGTTGCTCTGGCTCTATTTGGCGTGGAGAGGAGGTCGTTATGTTCTGGCTCTATTTGGCGTGGAGAGGAGATTGTGTTGCTCTGGCTCTATTTGGCGTGGAGAAGAGGTTGTGTTGCTCTGGCCCTGTTTGGCGTGGAGAGGAGATTGTGTTGCTCTAGCTCTATCTGTTTTAGCATGGAGAGGAGGTTGTGTTGCTCTGGCTCTATCTGTTTTAGCGTGGAGAGGAGGTTGTGTTGCTCTGGCTCTATGTGTTTTGGCGTGGAGAGGAGGTCGTGTTGCTCTGGCTCTATCTGTTTGGCGACGCCCGGAAGCTGCTTGACATCCTCCTAGATCCACCTTCTCACATATGCTTCACATTATATGTATTATTTTTTGTCATAAGGATTGTCTATGTTGTATTTTCATTACGTTGTTACTCTGAACACACGACATCTATCTATCGCACGTCTGTCCGTCCTGGAAGGGGGATCCCTCCTCTTTCTGAGGTTTTCTTCCATTTTTTCTTTTTCCCTGTTAAAGGGTTTTTTTGGGCTATACAAATAAAATTGACTTGACTTTGAACAAGCATCCTCCACATCCTCATCCTGTCTCTGCTCTCCAACGGCCGAAACAGACAAACCACTCTATTGTGTGTGAGAATCTGCAACAAACGCTCCATCTTAATTTATTCCAGACTTGCGTTTTTTAAGGGCTGCATTCAAAATAGCGAGCTGTTAAAAATTTCCATGGAAACCACCAGAAGTAATTTGGCACCGGGGTGACACAGTTTTTTATTGTTTCTATAAAAATAAATTCTCATGAATAAAAAGACGTGATATAATGCGAGTGATATGTCTGTCCAATTTGCAGCTCTGAGGACGTTTTCCGTGAATAAATACTAAATGCACCAAAGAAAGTGATGCTATTTTTTTCTTCCTATTTCATTGGTTTTTAAACTTTGAGATGAGCGTTTATGACTTGATGACAGATTTATTTCTCTGTATTTGTTCGCGGGCTGCAGCCTTTTGTGTGGCGTTTCAGTGGGTTACTAGACTATAACTAAACCTCCAAGCAGCTGCAGAATGCAGACAGTTAAATTTGGGCAAGTGCACACACACACACACATACACACACACCACCAGACGCACATAACACTCATGTCCAGCTGCACATTGTCCCTGAAGTCTATTTCCAGAGGTCAGATAGTATTACTCCGCCAATATATAGCTGCAAAACTCCCAACTCTGACACGTTTTTTTCTGACCGCAGCCTTACATGTCACACTGACTGTTTTATCAATTCCCCGTCTCCATTAAACGTATATTAACCACCGCGCAGACTTAACAGCCGGCCCGTAAAAATACCACAAGTATAGAGAGACAGACTTTGATCTCACTGCTCAGTCATCTGATCATCTCACTGGCTGCGACTCTGCTGCTCCGCGGGGAGGCAGATGAAGCTCCAGGTTGAGATGCTTAGCTGTGCAACTACTTCCAAAAAAGTAACTTTCTGCTTTTTTTTTTTTTCCAGTTTTGACGCTTGTGATTGATTTCTGTGTGCTCGGGGTTGATGGAAGTTCACCACATGGAGGTTTTTCACATCAGTGTGTGATCTTTTTTAACTGCTGCAGTCCCCGTCTGCTCCGTCCTCTTATGTTTTGGTATAGAAAAGGAGGTCAGTCCTGTCACTGCAAAAAGTTCACACACATTCCAGATGAGGAAGATCAGCATTTTAAATCTGCACAGCGAGTGATGAGATGCACGCGCTCAACGTGATCTTGAAATGATTTTGTTTCTGTTAGTGGCTTGTTATGTGATCTCCGTTGCTATAACAACCATTAAATCAGATGATCAGATTCTGCACTTGGCTCAGTAAACCCTTCGACCTTTCCCTCTGAACTTGTCACTGTAACACACTAAAGAGACATTTCTTGAATTCCCAACACTGACACACTGAACTTCACCAGTCAGCGCTCCCGCACAGACCTGCTACCAGCTGATGTCTGCATGCTATTTACTGATGCCACACGCTTATTTTCAGTCGACATGGGAGTTTACACTCAAACCACCACGGACCTGCTCTCATCACAGACAGACACACGCAGCAGTTTTTTCAGTCACAATAAAACAAGGGGATGTGGCGCGGAGCCAAACGTGGCTGCTGCCGCCCCATGGGCACCTTTTCCCTGTGTAATTACAGCAGACTCATGCAGAGATAATACACGCATTCATCTCGGCTCATATACACACAGGCACGCAGGTATGCACGCACAAGCACAGATTTGTGCACACAGCGGGAGGTATGTTCATTTTTAACAAGGGGGGTGGCGGGGAGGTAATTTTTGCTGTTTTCCCCAAGATTTTTTCCCAAGATTCAGGGGGGTTTCTGCTGAGAAAAGACACTTTTAATACACTCCTGTATAATGTTCACTTCCAGACAGATAAGACACACATGTATGCATCACAACAGGAGGTCAGAAACTTGACTTTTTTCTCGCGCAGGCGGAGGAAATCATGACCGTGAACACAGCGGTGCAGAAAAGTGAGGAGGGCATGCAGATTTTGATCTCCTGTTTTACTTAACTAGAGCCACGATTTCAGCAGAAAGACCAATGTGCACGGAATATGCATGAACGTATATTGTATAGAAATTGCACCAATGAAGAGGAGGCAACTGCCGATGCAAACATATGCAAAAAATCAACAAAGATGAAATGTGAATTTAGTTACAATAGATTTGTGTTCAGGGTTATGATAAGCAAAAAAAAGGATGCAATTCTAACAAAAAAAAACAGATATATTTGCAACATTATTCTTGCATGAGAACAAATAAATTTAGTGGTGGGAAAATACTTATTTGAGGTAGAATTTTGTGCTTTACTTGAGTATTTCCAGTGGTGGAATAGTAACTTAAGCACATTAACTCAAGTACTGTACTTGTACTTTATCTGAGTGCTACTTTATACTTCTACTCCGCTACATCTCAGAGGTAAATATTGTTCTTTTTTTACTCCACTACATTTATTTGGCCGCTTTAGTTACAAGTTACTTTGCAGATTTTGATTAATCAAACTATGATGTATTATTGTAGATTGAATTACACAGCAGTAGTATATAAAGTAGTTAAAATTAGCCCCACCTTTACCAGCTGCAACATTAAAGTGATGAACACATTAATGCTTCAATAATATAATACATATTATTCTGAAATGGGACATTCTGCACAATGAGTGCTTTTACTTTTGGCACTTTAAGTATATTTTGTACTTTTACTTGAGTACAATTTTGAATGCATTGTAGTATTACTACTTTTACTTAACTAAAACATCTTCTTCCACCACTGAGTATTTCTAAAATATGCCACTTTATACTTCTGCTCCGCAACATCTCAGAGGAAAATACTGTACTTTTTTACACACAACACTGACGAATAAGATTCTACACATTAAAAACATTATATTCCTGAAACATTGTCATAGATTAAACCACTCAAACATATACAAGAAGTTAAAATCGCCTCCTCGAACTGCTGCAACATTAAAATGCTGCTCACACGTTAATGCATCAGTTTTAACAAAATTCACAGTAAATTGCATAAATAGTAACTTTTACTTTTGATAGTTTATGTGTGTGTTGCTTGCAATAATTGTATAGCACACTTTTTAAATTCTAAACTTTAACACTTTGAATGCATCACTTGTATTTGTGATGGAGTACCTTTGACTGAACATTTCCTGCATGCATTTACTCAAAAAAATACCACTTTCCCCAGATAAAGAAACAAGCTTATGGCTAAAAACAGCATTCACACTTGCATGCGTCCTCTCAGAGTGAGGTTAGGGAGGATGAATGGAGTCTCAGTGAGTGTCCTACCTGTGTTGGGTCAGTCAGTCAGTCAGTCAGTGACAGAGAGAGGAGCTGCTGCAGAAACACTTCTTCTCTTCCTCTGCACTGTAAACCGGCTGCAGCCTTATCAGCCTTTATCCCTCTATCCTCAGTCTGTATCTCCTTTCTCTCCTCCTCCCCTCTCTCTCTCTCTCATTGTATCTCCTCATATTACCTCTCTTTCTCTCGCTGCCTCTCTCGCTTTCTCCTCCCCTCCTCCTCTCGTCTCCCCCTACCTCTCCTTGTATGGAGAGGCAGTTAACAGCCTCCGCTGTCCCCTCTCTTCTCTATCTTTCTCTCTCTAGTCTTTCTGTGTAAACTCAGCAACCCTCAATGCTGACAAGGTAATCAACACCACATTGGCCTCTCTTAACCACTCAGCATTGTGTATTTTCTTACCCCCGTTTCTTCTGAGCATGCTGTCAGAGTTGAGGGGGTGTGGGTTGCAGAGTAATGGCAGTAAAATAGAGGAAGAAGTGAGGAATAGGGCTTACGCACAGACAGAACCTGGATAACAGAAGCAGGCTTTTCTACTGATTGGAGAAACGAGGGGTTTCAAATGGTTGCCGTCTTTTTCCCCTTCCAAGTATTTCTGACCTCTGGCAGATCCAGCTGTGATCTCAACCGAGGAACCCCTTTTCTTGTGTGTGTGTGTGTGTGTGTGTGTGTGTGTGTGTGTGTGTGTGTGTGTGTGTGCGTGTGTGCGTGTGTGTCAGACGTGTGGTCACCAGTTCCCACAGCTGGTACACACATGGACAACCAGGGAGGTTTCTGTTACCGACCGCCGCTCACTTATCAATATGTCAAGTGTGTGTGAGAGAGAGTGTGTGAAATCTATACATATCATACTATGACTTTTTTTATGACTTTTGTTGACGTACTATACTATGACTTTATTACTCCTTCAACATACTATACTATGACTTTAATACTCCGACATGCTATACTATGACTTTATGAATTTTTTCGACATACTATACTATGACTTTATTACTCCTTCGACATACTATACTATGACTTTAATACTCCTTCGACATACTATACTATGACTTTAATACTCCTTCGACATACTATACTATGACTTTATTACTCCTTCGACATACTATACTATGACTTTATTACTCCTTCAACATGCTATACTATGACTTTAGTACTCCTTCGACGTGCTATACTATGACTTTATTACTCCTTCAACATACTATACTATGACTTTTTTCGACATACTATACTGTGACTTTATTACTCCTTTGACATACTATACTATGACTTTATTACTCCTTCAACATACTATACTATGACTTTAATACTCCTTCGACATACTATACTATGACTTTAATACTCCTTCGACATACTATACTATGACTTTAATACTCCTTCGACGTACTATACTATGACTTTATTACTCCTTCAACATGCTATACTATGACTTTATTACTCCTTCGACATACTATACTATGACTTTATTACTCCTTCGACATACTATACTATGACTTTATTACTCCTTCAACATGCTATACTATGACTTTATTACTCCTTCGACATACTATACTATGACTTTTTTCGACATACTATTCTATGACTTTGTTACTTTTTTGACAAACTGTACTATGACTTTTATGAATTTTTTCGACATACTATACTATGACTTTTTTATGACTTTTTTTTAATCTGCATGGCTGTAAAACAACAAAGCAGTCATCGAACAATCTACTTCACAGTCACACACACAACCTGAGTTCTGCACCATCAACTCGACTTGGCTGACATCAGCCAGACCCAAAAGACAACTCTGCGATTGGACGACCGCAGACCTTTAAAAACGACTCGGCCACGTCACTGTATGGCTCGCCTGTGAGCCTTCCAGGAACGAGGGGAGAGACGAAGAGGAGCAAGAGGAAGGAGGAGGAAGAGGAGGAGGAGGAGGAGGAGTGGGGTTTAGTTAGATGTGGATCAGGTAACAATTTGGACTTTCTGTGTCCTGCAGTCATGAACAATCAGATAGACAATTACGCCCGTTTGTTTGATCCTCTCCATCAATTTCCTCCCTCTGTGTTTCCAAAACAGTTACTCAGTCCTCTCATCTGTCTGTCTGTCTGTCTGTCTGTCTGTCTGCCTGTCTGTCTGTCTGTCTGTCTGTCTGTCTGTCTGTCTGCCTGTCTGCCTGCCTGTCTCTGTATGGTTGAAACTAGGTTACAGGAAAAACCCAGACTTCCCTGCTGCTGCCCGCTGATTAATGACAGTGAGCTCAGCATCCAGATTGACTCACTCATTGACACACTGTCAGATACACAGGTATGTGTGTGTGTGTGCGTGTGTGTGCGTGTGTGTGTGTGTGTGTGTGTGTGCGCATTAGGACACCAGATACAGCGGCAGAAAGGCTGCAGGTTGCCTGAACTGACGCAAATCTCCAAGATAGCTGAACGTTTTCTTCCTGTCAACCACGTGCTCACGTCAATGTCACGCGAGCCAAGCGAGTGAAGCAATGAGAGGAAAACTATGAGCTAATCACAGAGCGTTTGGGCCGGGGCCATACTAGCTTCAGTCTAGTCTCCGCTTCACCGCCGCAAACCCTCCAGACCCCTCAGAGAAGACAGATAGACACCAGGAAAAGAACAGCATTACCAACAGATGGATAATATTGACTTGAGTATTGTGTTACAATGTTATTGAAGAAGGGTACCGGAAAAAATGAATACAGATATTTTAATGTGGTTGGTTAGTTCCCTTTTTTATATTTCAAAGGATAAGACTGACGTTTTCAATAGTTTTTTTAATGTCAACAAATTCCAAATTTGTTAGTCCGTCTCTCAATATCCTTCTGACGCCTTTACCCCGTCCCCGTCTGTGGCACTAAGCTCAAAGCCTGTTTGTATATACTCAAGACGGAAATCTTTAAAGAGGCAGTAGGCAGTATATATTTTTGGCATCATTAGGCAAAAATTCCATAATACCCTTTCAGCCAGACTAGACTTCTACACCTCCTCATGGCTGTTTTCAGGCCTAAAAAAAATCTATTGACTGTGCTCCGTCATGTGACCAGAACTTGGCGTTCCTTCAACAGATTTCAGAATGGCGGCGGCGTCACAAACTTTCTCATTTTACAGCTAAACCGTGCACTACTAGATGATTCTGAAAACATTTGAGGAGAGAAATAGGCATTAACGTAACATAATATTGATTCATATTTGATCAGCGCTGCCTAGTTTGACCGTTTGGTCGGAGTTCGCGAGTGATTGACAGCCGGCTCTCATAGACGGCAGCTGGACAGCAGACCTCAGATCAGCTCTTACTGCTTGTTTTCCTCCGGTCTGTGAAATCCTGCAGATTCCGTTAGGAGCACCGGAGGACACAGAGGGACATGATTTTTTTAGATTACCTGTTTCATGTACTACTGTCACGATATACCGTTTTATAAAAATAACTTTATTTAATCATATTTGCTCCAATCTCGCCTACTTCAGCTTTAAGGTACAGTGTGTAGGATTTGGCGGCATCTAGTGGTGTGGTTGCAGATTGCAACCAACTGTGTACCCCTCCGCTCACTCCTCCCTTTCCAAGACTGAAGTATCATGAGCCGCCGAGTGCAAAACCGTGGTAACGCCGTTCGCCTCGCTCAGAGGTCATCCTTATCATAATAACACTACTTTAGGAGCAACGGAAGTCAGACGGCGGCTGGCGGTTCCACGGTTTTGCACTCTGCAGCTCACGTTACCGCAGTTTCACAAGTGTGTCGGAGGACTACAGTGGCCTTCAGGTAACGTGAAAGGCTCTCTCTAGAGTCAGTGTTTGGTTTGTCCGTTCTGGGCTACTGTAGAAACACGGCGGACTCCGTGAAGAGGACCCGCTCCCTATGTAGATATGAAGGACTCATTCTAAGCTAACAAAAACACAACAATTATTAGTTTCAGGTGATTATACACTAATGAAAACATAGTTATGAATATTATATTCCATCCCCGAAATGTAACACACTGGCCCTTTAAACAAGTCTGTAAAAGATGCACTTCAGTATCTCTTAAAAAGGAAACCACGGCTGGTGAAGTCTGACGGTGATGCAATATCTGAATCATTCAGTGGCTGGAAAAAATATATTTAATCATTCCAAAGACAACCGAAGGCAAATATTTATCCACTCTGCTTTGGGTGCGATCCCTCCAAGTGGGATAGGTCATCTGTCTTGAGACTAATTCATCACACAGACCGACATGTATGCACACAAGAATGCACATGTACTAAATTTCTCCTTCACACGTACACATCCTGATCTATCAAACTGCTCGTCTTTCTTCACATCAAGGCTCAAAACAATTTATGTTCCCGTGTTTGGACCTCAGTTAAATTACCTTGCATGACTTTTGACCCACTTTGAGTTGTTTTCTTGTTTTTTTGTGACCAACTCACCAAAACAAATGGAAGTAAGCAGGATGACACATTTTACAGAGCAGTTTACGGTCACTGACGCAGCGGCAGCACGGGAACCAGTACTCCCATTTAACTGGTTTGACCACTGTGTTCCCAGACCTGAAGGAATCTGTGAGGCGTTCAAGGCCCTACTCCTCCTCCTCTTGAACTAAACAAACAAATAAAAAAATCTGGCTGCACAGCATGGGAGCTGACAGGGGTGATGTATGGCTGCTGGGAGAGGTGGATGATGCTCCTCTGCACTTTGTTGCGCAATCTCAAGTGGGATTTTAGGAAGCAAAGAGTGTGTTTGAAGTGTGAGTGAATCAGGTCTGTTAAAACACTGCTGGGCCTCCTTCAACTACTCACACTTAAATACACATGTTGTTGTGTAATATGCCTGTCGCTCACAGCACAGTATGTAAAAGTATGTATGCTGGTTCCCAGAATCCATCATGACAAAACTGTAAAGAATTGTATTTATATTATTAACTATAAGGCAAAATCAATTCAATTCAAGTCAAATCAGGAGGAAGTCTTGTTAGGAGGATGAACATATGGTATAAAAAGCATATTAATAACCTGACATTGTTCACATTGTTCACCTTACACACCACATGATAAAATATAGACTGTCCTTAACAAAGAAGAAACCAAAGTTATTTACCTACATTAAAAGGGGAACTCCATCGATTTTAAGTCTGTTTACAGGTCTTGGGGAGTAGCTACTACTGCATATGTGAAAAAGGTTTGAAAATGAAAAAGCCTTGGGTGTGTGGAATTAGAAAGAAGTGAGCTTACCAGATCTCTGTAGTAGCCGGCTCCTCATCTCTGCTTGAGGCTGCTGGCAGCTCCAGGCTACATAAGCCACAACTAGCATAACCAAACTGCTGGGGGTGGAGTTGCATTGTGGGTAATGTAGGCACCTGACAAGAAAGAAGAGTGCATGGAATAAAAAAAAAAGTACTATAAGTTAAAATATACAAAGTATACTTTCATTAACTAAAAAGCAGAGATGCTCACAAGTCAGTTTTTGCAGGTCTTCGATGTATTGTCATGAAATTTGGTGCTTACATTCATGTCCTCCTCAAAATGAATTGTAATAACTTTGATGATCCCCTCACATTTCATCTAGCACCATCATCAGGTCACAGTTGTTCAATAAATGTCCAATAAAACTAATGACTTTCCCATCAGCCTCAGCTGTACTTTTTTTTTTTATTGAACAAATTCAAATTTACAAACAACATGGCTCATAGATCATTGCATTAGAGTAAAAGGACAAGCTGCATACAGAACAAGAACAGATAAAATATGTAAAATTATACATGAAAACAATAATAAATTAAATTAAGGGCTATAGGGCTGTACCTGTAATTCATATTCTTCTATTATACTAAGAAGTTTTAATGCATTTTTGTTTTTCATGACTTTAACGGCTTTTATGTAAGAAAGAAACTCAGAATGAAACACATTAAACTTATAGGTTTCACTTTCATATACTTGGATTTGTGCAAATACAACTTTCCAAGAATGAGAATGTTATTCACCAGAAAGTCATCTTTGTTAATGTCCATGACAAGTCCATAAACAATGTCCTTTTTTTCGGACATTTTTCAGATCTTTTTTTTCGGACATTTTTTTAGATCTTTTTTTTCGGACATTTTTTTCAGACAATTTTTCAGATCTTTTTTTTCAGACTTTCTTTTCAGACTTTTTTTTCAGACATTTTTCAGATTTTTTTTTGTCCTACATTTTTCAGATCTTTTTTTTCCAGACTTTTTTTTCGGACATTTTTTCAGACTTTTTTTTCAGATCTTTTTTTTCGGACATTTTTTTAGATCTTTTTTTTCGGATATTTTTTCAGATCTTTTTTTCAGACATTTTTCAGATCTTTTTTTTCGGACATTTTTTTAGATCTTTTTTTTCAGACTTTCTTTTCATGTCTGTCAAAAAATGTCTGAAAAAAT